>VXBA01004408.1:0-62470 GCA_013399895.1 Serilophus lunatus | reverse complement strand
GTTGAAGTCACCTACAAGAACAACTTCTGTGTTTTTGTTGTACTTCTTTTTCAGTGTAGCCGCTAGGCCAAAATGTGTGCAAAGAAATATGTTAAGTCTGAACTTAGTATACACAGAACTCCCTAAGTTTTGCCATGCTATCAGGGTACAAGTTTTAATCTTACTTTCTAAGATATTACTAATTGTGACTCTTAGAGACAGAAAATAAAACATAAGGCCAGGTTCCGTAGCATAGCTCATTTTTATTGTTTAAACAGTTTTTGCATAGGAAATATATCCGCTTCCAGTAATTGACTGCAGTATGAGCAGCTGCTAGCAGTATAGGCTGGATATAACAGTAACAATCACATTAAGTCAAGCTTGATTTACACCAGTTTAAAACTTGTGGCAGTTGAGTTCATTTGTAACCTAAAAAAAAAAAAAAAGTACCAAAAAGAACGTTACTATCCTCCAACCAGGCACAATAAAAGCCTTTGTTAACACTCAGGCTAAAAAAAGGTCTGATGCCAGAGGGCCCTAATTCCAAAATTAAGTAGCTGTACTGTAATGCATCCTACCAGTGAAGGTTCATTACACAAAGATTGTGCATGCACCTTCTCTTTAATTAAAATGTAACCTTCAGGATTTATGGCCTACAGTATGGGGAAAAATGCCAAAAGTTTTAAAATGGATCAACCCTGGTATGTAGCTAGCAAGCAATAACTGACTACTTGTCACCTACCGTTGTACTAAATGTATCTAAAGAAACACACAGCCCTACAAAAGTAGTTCTCAGAGAAATATTGAGATAGGGTGCCTCTTCCCAGCTTACTAAAAGTTCTATATGATATAAGCACAAATTAACAGCTTGATGAAGACATAATCTAATGCAGCTCTTGGGAAGCCTATGCCTGGGATTAAGGAACCCCTCACATTCTAAAATGGTGTAGAGAGTATTTCTGAAGAAAATGTTATCTGAAACATATTTACAACTGAACTCAACAGAGACTGTGAAATTGAACAGGCACTGCTCATTTGTTTGAGTTTTTTGGTAAACATTTTGCTGGTTTTTGTTTCTTTCTCATTTTGCATCAACTTCTATCAGTCCATGCAACTTCAATGCCCTCGATGAAGAATGCATAATAAGCCATACTTCTTTAAAAACTTCCTTCTGCATATAGAGATACATTTGCCACATCAGTCCCTGTAGCACAGTTTTCAAAACCATCCTGTCAAAAATACAGTAATACAAAGACTGGCTTTAGTGTCACTAGCTCGCATCGTTCTCCTTTTCCTTAGGCCACTTTTTGTTTCACTGTTACCATATCATGCAGTAAAGGTATCAAAGGCTTATTCTAGTATATCATGATGCTAGTGGCACTGAAGCCCTTTTCACAAATTCAACATACATCTGAATTGCAACACACAGGTATTTCTAAAGAGTACTAACTAGTGAACCCTTTTATCATAAAAAAAAACAACAAACCAACCAAACAAACAACTACTTACAACCATTGAAGAAAAAATTGCAACAAAAATGTAAAAATTGACCGTCTCCAACTTGTCCCCTTTACTATTGACAATGTGACCAACAGAGCTGTGGCATGGAAACAGTACAAAGAGTTGTCATGGCAATAAGTTTGGTTGATGCAAAGGTCACTCTGCAGGGTTAAAGGGCAAAATAAGTGGTCCATGTTACACTCCAACTGCAGTGCTCCACCACACCCACACAATTTTGAAAAAAAAAACTAGAAAAAACTGGGGAACTAGTAGAAAGTGCAAATATGAAGGAGGCATTTTTCAGCTCCCTCAGCATGGAGTAAAACATTTAGCTTTGAGCTTTTCCTGTTTAACTTGATTAGCCAGCATATGATTTTACTCTTTTTTTTGTTGTTGTTAAGCTTTCTATAGAAACCAAATAAAAAAATCCATGAGCAAGCAGCTGGTTAATGTTAACAAAAGACCTTGACAGGATCATGTAAATCATAGAGGATGCCATGCTTGGGGCCTTACTGCCAGCAACATTAGAGAGATTTTTCATTAAAAGTGAAAACTGTACACTGAATATGGGATAACTTTCTGCAGCCTTCATAATCTCACACAGTATATAATTTAGATTTAGATACAGAACACACTCCGGCGTCACAATGCAATCTCTTTCATTAAGTCCTTATGAAGCTACAAGTTGCAAATCCAAAATTCTGCTCCCTGAGGACACAGCTGTGTGAGACTTAAGTACTGTTCTAGCTCTCTGCCTATCCTGAATTGCTCTGTGAACCTAATCTTAAATACCATCATGTAACAATCACAAAAAGTTTTGCTAAAGGCCATATATACTAATAAAAAGACAGTGGTACTTCCAACATTTTGAAATGCTCTGAAAACCAACTTTTCCAATACTAAATACAACAAAATAACCTTCATAAAATATAACTTTTCTCCATTTACATTTTTAAAGGATTAGTAACCTGTGCTTTTTAAGCATAGGAATCTGCGAAATAACTCCTAACATGGACAGATTTTTTTTTAATACATAAATTAAGAAACTGGAGAGTTTTAACCCAAGTCCAGTTTCCAGACAAAGAATATTCTTGTTTAAAAAATGGAAACACATTTCCATTATAATTGTTTAAAAGTTAGCTTTACAAACAAGGGTATTTTAATTAAAAAAAAATCCTCAACAAAACTATACAGTGTACAAATTACTGTCTACAAGGTAGGCGGTTCATTCAGAAAATCCTCCTTTCTTCTTGCTACTTGCAACTTCACAAACTCATTCACATATTTTCAATGGAGCTGCCCACCTGAACATCACCCCACAACTATATTGCTATAATTAATATTTTGCCATGTCTTTATGTACAGTCTCCTTCACTGCCTTTTTTTGTCCTTAGTCAAGCCTCAAGCGTTCATGTCACTCCAGGGGAAACACACTTCAGCGGCACAGCCATGAGGCCAGGGCTGCAAAGCAACTTAATAAAGGCAGAACAGTGCACATAGAACGGGGTGGCTCAATTTAGTCAGAATACACTTCCTGGTGAAGGAGGAGGCCAGAGACTGGATTTGAGTTCTCAATCTTATCTTAATCTTTTGCCTGCTGAGCTTAAAAAAAAAATCAAAACAATCCACAGCCAACAAAGCCAACCCAAAACCAAACCTACAATAAATGAAGAGTTCATTATCTTCCAAATAGGCTTTTCTAGGAGAGAGGCAAGTGTCAAAACTCCACAGTTGCTGAACAATCTAATTTATCCACATGGAAGGAAGGAGTTTACTCTTTAAAAAATTGCATCTCTAAACTCAGCTATTTTTGCATATAGGAGGTCAGAAACAACAACAAAACAAAAAGGGTTCTGTTAATGTTACCCATCTTCTTAAAAGTGCAATCATCATTTTGGCTATTGTATGTTGAAGCCTGAATTTGTTCTGGTTTTGTCACAATATGCTATTAAAAACTTTCAGGGAAACCTTGCTAATGCTACTAATCGAGGATGATACCCAAGCACACCCTTCTGCTCCCAAACCGTTATGTGTCAGTGACGTATAAAAGGCATTACACAGTTTGTTTTACCAGGTCAGCACTTGAAATGCACTCTGGTTGGGTCTAGTATGCTTTGTCATGTGCTTAGCAAACAAATTGACTTATTGAGAGGCTCAAAAAAAAAGAGCAACATAATTTTTAAGTGTGTCTTATCATTTTCTTGTTTTCTTTTCCGTCAGTTTATCTAAATCTCAAAGATTTATTTATCTACAATTCCTGTCTCTGTAGCCATTCAGGCCCTGCCTACACACACCTCCTCCTGGAGACTTGGGGATATGCCCTTATTACTGCTGTTAAGCACCACAGACTGGCTGGAGCCAGAAGTGACTGATGGTGGTATGCCCATGATCAGTGCTCACTGGGTGGCTGCTGCTGCAGCTGAACCTCTGGGGCTGCTCCAGGGTAGGAAAACCTCCAAAATGCAGAGACAACTGCAAAGGGATAAATTTTCTTACCAGGGTATCCTATACCCATATGTCTTTATTCTCTTCTGCTTGCACTTTAATAAAAGGATGTGCTTTAAAGAAAAATTCACCCTGTGTTGAGCCACACATTGCACAGACCCCTGGTGTATAAGAAGTCCCAAGAAACAGGCTCACTACTGGTCTGCAAAATGGGATTTTACTGGAAATGCACTTTCATTTCCATCATAGTCTAATTCCTTGCATAAATTTCTTTTCCACTACAGCCAGGAACTCTCCATCTGATCTGCTGTATGAGAAGACTCTGCAAACCTCAAACGTAGCCCAAGCAGGCTGAAAATTTTAATTCAGATGCTGTGAATTAACAAAGTTGGTGAGAGGGGGAATAAAAAAGTTTTAGGTAAATGAATAAAAAAAAAGAGGAATATTTACCAGTCAAGCAGTCCAAGGGAGGCAAATTCTCTGCATGAGCTACTCCAGAGTCAATTGGAATCAGTGGAATTATGCCAGCAAAGATTTTGGCCCTATACTTGCATTTCCTATACAAATCAAAAGCCTTTGTCATTCTGAGTTTTAACTATTTTCTAACATGAACACTTTAGGATGTAGTATCTTCACCAGAATGACAAAGGCTTCATCTTACTGTGGGTCTTGACCTCTTTCTCTGTCTGTCTCTCTTTCTCAAGAAAAAAATCCTTGAAGTAAAACAACTTCCTCAAGTCAAGTCTGCCTCCAACAGAATTCATTATTTATTTATTTTTTAAATCCAGAAATGATTTTAGCTTGCACCCCAGGTGGGAAGTTAAAAAGAGGGAACCGATTTGAAAGTTTGTCACAGTAGGCAGAACAGTCGCTTTGCAGCCCTTGCCTGGCTAAGGGTGCACTGCTTCACAGCTACACTGTAAAGTGTTAAAAATCCTCCCCACCCACCCCAGAATATATATATAAGTATGTATAAAAAAAAAATCCCCTGTCCACCTCTCAGTACAGAAAAGGACCTCATCACACTGCAAAAATAGCAGTACCCACTTTGGTCAATTAAAACAAACAAAAAAAGCATACATTATTCCTTTTTTTTTTTTTTAAATCTGTGTACTTACCTATAATAACCAATACAGCTAAAAGCACTACCTACATAGGCAAAACTTGGTATTGCATAATTCGTATAAATTTGTATCCCCTCCCCCCAATATTAATTGGAAGATGAAAAACATGAAAGGTTAATAGAAAAAACACCAAAATACTGAAAATATTGCTGGTCGATTACAATTGTTAAGCGGCAACTATACACAGCCATGATATGTTTTATAAATGTGAGATAAACATATAACTGTCTAAAAAATCCATGATGTCACACGTTTTTCGCATCTGGAGTACAAAATATTTTGCCATAAAAATGGTAAAGATTTAAAATTATAATAAATGCAGCAAAACAAGTGTAGTGATGTCAATTTTTTTGTAGTTTTTTTCTTTTTTTTATTTTTTTCCATTTTTTAGATTTCAAGGCAAGGCACGTAATGTGGACATTTTATCTTCGTGCAAATTAGGATTACTGGAAAGAGTATTTTAAATTTTTAAAGAGACATAGAGGCAAAATTTCTGCCCATGCACATTATATTTCTGTCAATATGTGAAAAATTGTTGAACAAGGCTAACTTCTGAAAGCACCATGCAAGTTTACAGCACCCTGTAATTAGACTTACATTAAGAGTGCATTATTTAAATACAACATATCCCCATCCTGGTATTACCAGTTTGTAAACGGTAAGCTTTGCCCTTGTGACATGGATTTGCCTATGTCTTTGTCTCTATGATGTAGATTTTACTGAAACACATAAACCCTATAGGTTCTTGATGCAACAAGTAACTTTAAATAAATAAATCCTACCCCTCTGTGGAGGCAGCAGCTAAACCAACATAAGTGCTGTGTTTCCATTGATTTCTTTTTCTCAAGGACATGATTTGTCTTGGTTTAATGCCTTTTAATGCCCTCAAAATCTGAGGGGAAAAATAAGTTTGTTCAAAGTAATTTTTATTTCTATTTTTAATCCCCTCAATTTAGAGTCCAAGGGCTGAAGGACTTATAGTGATGACCCTTTAGATATGAATTTTAAATTGCACTTGCCTCTGTAAGTGTTTCTTTAGCGGGGAAAATGTCATTTCTTTCCTTTTTTTTTAACTGTTGCATGAGAAGATAACACTTTTACCTACATAGAGGCATTTCTTCCATAGAGCCTGTGTGTTCATACTGATTGAAAAATTCAAACTGCATAACACACTAGAAAAGGCTGAATTAAGGGCCAAAGTTTAATAGATCCATACTGATAACTAAAGGCTACAGAGCTTATTTTTAAAACATTTAGAAATCAGAGTGTTGAGAAAATGGCTGGCTCGTGGCCCTTGTCCTCCTGCAGCTCTGCTGCTGCTGCCTAGCCTTTGTTTTGTGAGATAACCAGGAATAGTGATCTCATGCGTAAACAACAAGAATACTAAACCAATAGGACTAGCTTATCATGCAAATATTAAGGCATCTAGAAAGTCAGTTAAAATATATTGTCAGAGACAGAACATCTATTTCCCAGTGGACTTCATACAACAAAGGCTACTTAGCAGGAGCTGCATTCAACCCATCAGTGAAATATCATCGACCCTTTGTATATCATTTCAGTTTCAACCATACAGGAATTAGTGATTGTAAGAGCTGCAATTGCTGGTCTATTTTCTCTTCTTTCTTCTGTTTATTTTTCATCCTGTCTTCTTTTTTTTCTTTCTTTTTTTTTTTTTTTAATTTTTGCTTTCAATTGTAATTTTTTTTTCCCTCAGTTGTTTGTTTCTGCTTGAAGGAAAGGCTCTCCAATTATGTTCAAACCATAATTTGGGACATTTGTCGGCAGGATCGGTGTCCTATTTGATACTTGAAAAGGAACCAAGCTAGCCCAGGTACCAGGACTGTTGAAAAAGGGAAAGAGACAAGGAGAGAGAGAAAGAGAGAGAAAAAACAAAACGTAAATTAAACATGTATACAATGAATTTAAATCAAGGTTAAGCCAACATTAATTATTACTACAGAAAATATCTTCTTTATATCATTACTATAATGAAACATATTCATCAGAGCAACGCTTAAACTAAAATTGGAAACCAAATTTGTGAATATTACTTGATACTCTGTTTCCCAGTTTTGTGAAAGTATGAGCTATTTGAAAGAAATATGATTGTGTTAGACTCAGCTGCAAGTTGTATTATTCCTGTGTTACATTAAGTGGCCTGCTGTTTATCAAAACCTCCTTAAATTTCAGACGTAACTATATAGAGCAGACACAACCAAACCATACAAGTGATACTATATAGCACAAAGGATGTTATTTAAGAGCTAATGAAATACACTACAGCGTTCAATTTTTCTTTTTTTCAAGAATAAAGTATAAATATTTAGGGGTTCAACTTTCTGTGCAATTCCCTACCCTCTTTCAACCCAGTAGTTTATTGTGTATCCTTCCCAAGATGGGCCTCTGAGCTGCATGAATCCTCACGAGAACACAACTTTTAATATTCAAAAAACCTGCTTTCTTTAGAGGTATTTCCCTAAAGGTGTCAGTGTCTAAGGAACACCAGGTAACACAGGATCCAATAGCATAAACAAACAACTGCAGCCAAGAGTAGCTGTGAGTCTAGGGAAGCAGTGATTACTATAATTTTTCACCGAACCCCTGAGAAAGAAAAGTATTTTCAAAAACAATTAAATTACTTAGGAACTTAAGTTATCATCTCAAAAGCACTCTGTCACTGAGGAGCTGAAGTCCCAATGGCATTCACATGTTTACCAGGCACCAATGAGTAATATGTACTGTATCAAATAGTATTTGGAAGACAGCTCCTCACACAGATTCTGAGCCACCTTTTGCTTAGATGTGATCCTAGCAACCCACAAATCCAACCCAAACCATTCTATGCTATGTGGTTCTATGACCGTAAAGAAAGTTTCAACATATTTATTCAGAAGAAAAACAGCATCATTATGTCAGTAATCACTGTCAAAGAACTAACACCAAAACTGGATACACAGCATGCAAACCAATACTTCCTCTGCATTTTCATTCTATTGAGTTTTTCACCACCCTAGGTCTTTCCACAAACATAACTGCTTACTTGGAAATGCATTTTGGGATTAGATTGATAAGATTCATGGTAACACATCTGAACCCTATGTTTTGTGGAAGATGCATTCTGGAAGTTTTCTTCCTTCTTTGTGCTTAGTCCTCTTTCTGGACTGCCCTCTCCCCGCATAAGTAAAAGCACTTTTGTGGCATTGGGTGTAAAGAAGAAAATAGACCCTTTTTTGTCTATTTCAAATGTGTACAAAACAACTACATTTCATTTGGCAGACTTTTGCAATCCTTTCAGTTACTGCTGTATGAACATTAAGAAAGCAGTCAAGTTGTTTTGTGAAATCCAGAGGACACGTTCCTCAGGTCTTAAAAATAAAACAGCTTCTGTCAATTACTCCTGTTTGATACTATTTACCTCTCTAAAGCAGTTAATTTTGACTTAAAATCTGTAGAATTTTAACCTCTTCAGTTATATTAAAAAAAAAATAAAATCTGCTGTTCTCAAAATCTAAGGTCAGCTAATACATTTTACTAAATTGTTTTCATTTTTTTTCTTTTTTTTGTTTTAATTCTATTGTCCATTAAAAAAAGTCTGTTACTGAGAAAAAAACTCAAACTTTTGAAATTCAAAAATCAGTTACAAGACAAATCTTTTTCTTTCTTTTAAGGTTTAAACAAAAAGATTTTAAACAAAGATTTAAGCACAAAAGATTGTTCCAATATCATCTGATTAAAAGATTATGTTAAAAAAGAAATAAAAATTCAATACTAGAATTTAAGAGTTTTAATTGTTTCAACTTATTTTTCATATTCCTTCACAATTCAAGATACATTTTTTGTTCCTTCCTCTTTGGATTTCATGTTGAGAAGTAAATTCTGAAATAACAAACACAAAGTAAATTGCTTCCAACCACAGAGATTTGTAAAAATAGGAACTAGCACTAAAAAAACACAGAGCAAGACAAATTTGTTTGCTTGGGATCTGTTTGGATATATGTTTTATAGTGCACAGTTCCTTGTCCTGTTACAGTTTTTAGTGACTTCAAACAAAATAATACACCAACTAAAAGAATGTAAATTTTGTTTGAGGTCAATACAGTATATAAGCAATTTCTGTGGCAAAGGCTAAACATGCAGTCTCCAGGTTATCTTCCTGAAGATTTATGGTGCACTTCAGTGATTGGACACATATACATGTGACTTTTTGCTTTGTTTTAAAGCTGCCAATCTTCCAAAGACTACAGTGGGTGAAGGAAACAAGTAAGCAATGACTAAAACCAAATTACTATTTGCAGTACCTTTTTTATCTCCTGCTTCAACCACAAAATAACAATCCTGATTTTTGTGGAAATGCCCAATAAAAATAAGTTGTAGCAAGCGCCTTATATTGCTATATGACCTACAAATGTAATACAGGTGTTTATTTAAACCTTACAGGCCTCTCACCTTGTATTATGACCATAACAAAAACACAGACCACAACAAATTTATTAGCACTGTTTATGAATACTGAGGGACTAATAAATCTCCCGCATTAACACTATGTGTATCCCACATTAAACAAAGATCCCTTGCTAAACCCCTTACCACAGATGGTGGTGAAGGCAGAGGAGCATCTCTGGGACTAGGAGAGCCACACACCATCTGCCTTCAGGGCTGGAACAGTAACCATCTCTGGAGACAGCTGAATACCTGGTCTAAACACACCCATGAGGCAGAATCTGACTGTGTTGCCAGCTGAGAAGAACAGGCCTTCTGCTGGCTTTTCCCAAGCCATGGTCTTCATGCCTTAGATGTTGAGTTCTGGTTGTATTTTTAAGAATAACCTTAGCATACTATGGTTAGATGTAAGCCTATCTTGGGCCACCCCAGTCCTGGCTCCACCACCAGATGCTTCCTGCAAAGGAAGAAACCTGAATGAAAGTTAGTGAAGAGAACAGCCTTAATCCCAGGACAGAGCTCTGAGAACAGCTGGGACACAACGAATAACCAAAAACACAACACAAGCTCTGCTAAACTGCATGTGTATGGCTGTCTATCCAATATTCCCACAACTCCTCATTATATTTATGGCAAATTTAGTTGAACCTTCAGGTACCTTATGAGGCACAGCATGCTTTGTACCTACCCAAAAATATGGTGTGTAGTCAAGCCAGCCTGACTGCCTAGAAGAGCAAGTCCTATTGTCAGTTTTCTCTGACCTGCTCTGAAGGGAACTCTGTGATTATTGCAGAGTTTAGCTTCTCCTCCGGAAACTATCCGTGGTTTCTCTGCAGAGCATCCTAGCAGGAATGACAGTCACTGCTGGCTGCAAAGCAAACTCTCACTGGGTGTCCACATAGGTGGCAACAGCAGGAAATGGAAAAACACCTTTCCTTTCGCCACATTATCCAGCAGTTTGTGTAAGTTGCAGGTGAAGTTCCAGCCCTCAGTTTCACAAAACCACAGGCAATGATCTGCCTCTGTCCACTAAGTACTTCAGTTCAGGGGAAGTCTCTTTCCCATTACCTAGGACACAGGCAAGGTGATTGTCCTTGCACAAGTAAATGACATGTCTCTCTACACACATGGCTTCTCCTTCATATAAAAAATGTATCTATGATTGGAATAAAGCAGGTCTATGTCACTCTCCAGCTTACTGCTTCTGGGCAAATCTGTGATCTGTGGTCATAACATGCCTTTCCCTTGAGTATGAAGTGAAACCAAAGAAAACTGCTTGAAGTTTACTTTTGAAGAAAATTACATGAGAAGCACCATCAGATGTGGCTGTGAGATTCTGACGAGTAGCATTTGTGAGAAAGAGTATGATTTCCAGAACCAACTTCCTGAAGCATTATACCTTTAAGTAATTTCCCTACCAGTAACAGTTTCTTCTTCACTATAGCTAGACTATCAGGTGTATTATACAATCATTAGTTCCCTCTCTATCCACAGGAAATATAATGTGTTCATCTGCTCAAATGTAATAAAATAGCAAGTGAAAATTTTTCAAGCAGGGTTAACTTTCTCCATTACAGTTTCTATTACAGTTTCCAGATGTTAATTCAATCAAGATTTCTGCCATTATTTCCTCTTAAAGATAATAATTACTGTTTCAAGAAGCTCTCATTAAAATATTACTGGAATAGACCACAAGTAGTATTTACATTATATGTATACACAGTCCACTTTGGAAGTTATAATAACATAAAGAGTATAATAATGTTAAACAATTAACTAAATGCAATTAAAAAATGAATCTAATCTTTGCTGAGCAAATCTGAAGGCCTTTAAAATCATTATTTTCCTCCAGTTACTACCTTCTTTCCTTTACAGTTTCAGAAGTCTGTAAAAGCATTTTACCATTCAGAAAGTATATCTAAGGCAGTATTTCCTTCTTGAGGCTTTACTAACATTACATGAATCCAGTACCTTACAGAAGGTAGATCAGATCCTCCCAAGTCCATCTTTGGACAAAAAAGGTAGAAATGCCTTCAATTTTGAGAGAAATAGCAACAGCAAGTCACCAAGCAAGGTTCGTCTACCTCTGTACTAAATTCTCACATACACAAGTACAGGGACCTTCTATTTAAAATTACTAAGATCATAAGAATTTTGGAAATGGAATTTTGCTAACCTCAGTGTTCTGGCTAAATTCCCACTAACGCATTTCTGCCAAGAGAATAACCACCCTTCCAAACATCTACTTAGTATGGTACTTCCAATAACATTCTGAACTGGTATGTGTAAATAAACAGCCGCCAAATTTCACCTCCAAGGTGAGCACTTGGTTCAAGAGATACATTAAATGTATCTCAGGTTAATTTAGGATGACATTTTTAGTTCAGCAGGCACATACCACCCCATCTAGCAGATGAAGGAGGTAAAGACCTAATAATTTATGCCCAGAAAAGGGAAAAGGGAATTCTGCTGCAAGAATACTACTTAGATTCTATTACCTGCAGACTCCTTCTCATAACAGTGTAACAAAAACAAACAAACAAAAAAAAAAGTAAGGAAAGATTGGGAAGAGGCTACAGCATCTATCACTGACAAATACTCACAGCAGAGGAAGGGCCCAGAGAAGTGGTGCATACCCCTGCTGTGCTTTGGATTATTCATGTATGTGCATTTGGCGCAGAAAGTTTACAAACACGCAGATCCACTGAGAAGGCTATGACCAAGTGGAGCCAAACTATGGGGAATATGTGCTTGCATTACCAGAGGTCATTGAGTCAGCTATGAAAAACTTTACACATCTGCACTACTTTTTTTTTTTTTCCCTCCAAATATTACAATTTCTATTTTAAACAATTGAATTTTTTTTTTTAACCTTAGCACTTTAAAAAAATTATCTA
The DNA here is from genome assembly GCA_013399895.1 of Serilophus lunatus. Classification (NCBI taxonomy): domain Eukaryota; kingdom Metazoa; phylum Chordata; class Aves; order Passeriformes; family Eurylaimidae; genus Serilophus; species Serilophus lunatus. The sequence continues at coordinate 50,082 of VXBA01004408.1, read as the reverse complement.
TCACTTTATATTTCAAATTAGCATTACTAAAAATTAATACAGACAATCCCAACCACACCAAAGAAACAAACAAACCCAGTACAGTTCTACTGCTTCAAAAGAAACAAGTGGAGGTAAACTGATAAGGAACTAGAAAGATGGAGCAACCAAGGGGTTAAAGACACAGTTTATACTTGAGAAGTCTCTATAATATGCTCCTCCTTCCGGAGCAGCTGCCAAAAATCATCTGACAGGAAACATAAGATTAAGTTTGTCCCACCTAAGTGAACAAAGAGAGCTCAGAACAGGCAACCAGTTCACTGCAGAGCAAGAACTTTTCTAATCCTGCTGGAATCTGCAGTGCTGCTCAGAAAATATTACTGAAGTTATTTTCTTTACTTTTACATCTTGCTTCTAGATCATCTCATTCATTTTGGTCATACTGTAGTTCTTGTTGCTTCTCCCATGAAGGTTAACTTCAAGCTCCAAACATACTCATGTGGAAAATGGACATTATTGATTCCTATGCCCATTGTTCCCCCATTCTAAGTCCCTGAAGTTCAAGTTCAATCTGGAATTACATCATGTCTGGTTTCTCCTGGTTACCAGACAGCTTGAGACGTGACCACAGCTACAGAAAAAACAAACAGCCTTCTTCACGCTTCAGCTCCCCTATCGATTCAAACATAAACTTTTTTTCTTTCTCTCAAGTATGCTTCAAGTATGGAGCATGGTTAATTTAGAGATTAAGTTCCAAATTAGATTATCTAATGGCATCTTAATGGATTGCTGACCCATTTCCTGTGGGATGGCAGCATGCAAGCCTGGCTTGAATACAACTAATTTCTTAGGAAGTGTTTGGAAGATGTTTGCCTAGAAAGAGAGGAAATACAATGTTCTGCACATCTTTCTGCATTACAGAGTTGGGCAAAACTATCAGTTAGGAATAAAAATTTATAAAGATCAGAAATTATTAGGTATTTCCTCTATGAATATTATTATAATCATCAGCCTTTTTGTTCTGAAATTGTAATGAATTGATACTTCTATTCCAAAACATTGCTAGGGTGATCAGGGCAGGAGGGAGGGATGAAGGGGGGCAGGGGTCAGAGTGTAGGAACCACTGCTATAACAGGTGTCAGTGTTTGCTGAAAAGTGCTGTTGACTATGTTACTTTAGCTATGTGTTTGCCTGATACCAAACATGCACAAAGTATTGTGCTACAAAAGCAATCTTCACCCATTCTCACCTCCCCTTCAACTTCTTTCACTAATCAGATTATCCCATTTGATTGCCCTACCAGCATTGTTATCACAGACACATAGTGGTGCTGGGGGGGGAAACGATGCTTGGAATGCTGAACACTCCTACAACTAGAGCCGAGAAGGAAATTCAGCAGACTGAGAATATAGTCCCCTCAACATCTTCAGGAACAAATCAGCTGTTGAATTCTGCTGCTATGTCAAGATAACTGAATGAAAGCAGGAAATGCTAGTCTAGTCCACCTGCCTGGGCACTGTAAAGGTAATGTTAACAGCAATGGGTAACACATAATCCATAAAACTAACACAGAACGATTGTTAAAAGAATTAATATAAATAAAAATATATTTGTCAATAGATAAGGTAAAATGTACACTTTGGCAATGAAAAGTTGGTTATAGTTTGTAAAGACCTGCAAATACTGCACATGCACTAAAAGACACCCACCATACCAGCTTTTATGAGTATTTATACTGGAAATACTATCAATAGTGTAATAGAGGCATAGATTCAGGTTCAAACTAATGTTATATGACAAACACACACACACTGCTTTTTGTCACTATCACTCATGTCTTAAGTGTACTTTTTGCAAACAGTTTTGCCCTCACATAGTGACTGTGACTGTATTTTCCTAAATGAGCCTTACAGATATTCACAGCTTCCCCTCACCTTGTGCCTCTAGAAAAACACTTAATATCATAGAACTGAAGCTAACTAAAAAAGAAGAGTTGGGGAATTATTAATGGCCCTGAGTATCTCCTTTACATTTACACCAAAAAATTGAAAAATGTTAAAAGTACTAGAGAACTTAATTCTACTGACATGTTTAAATGTTGTCCAAAGTTCAGCAGACATCATAAAATATATTTACAAATAAATATAAAAAGACATAATATGTACAATAAATGCTCTGAGTAAGCAAAAAAATCCAAACCAAAACTGTGGGATATCAGGAGCAAAATAAAAATTACTTTCAAATACCTTACCAAATAAATGTTTGGGGTTTTTTTCAGCATTTCTTTTTCCCTTTAGGATGCTAACACAATGTTTAATATAAGTATTTTGTGTAAAGATACTAGAATGTCTAATTCAGCTAAGCAGAATATTAAAGTTTAGCTATCACAAAATATTCCTTTAAAATCTTCTTATGAAGAAAATGGTGTATCAATGACTTAAAAGTTTCATGACTTGGCCTTGGGTTTTTGTCTTGTATTATTCATATAATACAAGACAAAAACCCAAGGCCAAGTCATGAGTCTTTATATGCCAACAAACATAACAAACAAAACCCTAGAAAATATATTTTGAAATCTATCTATCATATTTTGAAATCTATGCATTATATCTACTCTCAGGTGTGACAGGCAACTATTAATAAGGCAACAGAGAAACAACAAGTTTATCATCATTCACTCTTCCAAAGGTTTCCAAGGTATGGCTCACTAACAATGCTCCATAAAAAAAGCTTTCAGCTTTACCATGTCTGCTTCCTGATTTCTTTAGAAACAGGACAGCTAACACTGAAGAACTACCAACTTTTTTACCTTCTTGAAGTCGCTAATATTTCTGAAAAATCAGTATAGTTAGAAGAACCACAACAGCCTGATGTAAAAGGTCAGATTAGGCACCATCAAAACGAGCACTGAAGATCTGAAGAAATCAAATAATCCAACATTTATCAAACTATTTGAGGTTGCAGAAATTTGTCTAGAATACAATACATTTCTTTGCCAACATGTGACAATTCCTTTTTCAATACATTCCCTTCTTTAAGTGTTAGTTTTAGTATTAGAAAAGCTCACTGCTCCTTAGCCTGTACAAGTACAGTTTCTCTTCTTAGATTCTCACCTCTGTGGGATTTGAAGAATGTTGTATTCCAAAACCCAAACCCTAAAAGCAATCTGTTTAGGAAGAACTGTTTGTTTCCTTGTCCTTCAAGGTTCAAGGCTGTGCTTAATCCAAGTGCAAGCAACATAGCCTAGGCCTCAAAAGAAATTCCCATGGCAGAATTTGTGCTCAAGCTCTTCTGGCAGCACTTCTGTGTGTTGATAGGGCCAAAGTGGGGGGCAGCATTCTGGGAGCGTCCTGCAAAGCAGTTTTGTCTATAACAGTGAGTGGATCGTAGAGCATGTTGGTACATGTTTGTATTCACCACAAAGGTTTTCATGGCCATTGCTATAAATGTTTTCCCCTACCTTTTCCTTTCTTTTCACAATTTATGCCCAGGATCTTCTGTGATGAGTACTGAAAAACACAGTTCAGCAAACACTAGGACAGTGCTTCAGCCAGCATAACTGGCATTGCCTTAAAGTGATGACTGTTTAAAACCATTCAAGGATATTCCTAGCTAAGCCGTTGTGATGTAATTTCCTAAGGGCTATTAATGCCCTGAAAAAGCAACACCTTTTGTAGTGGGAGAATAAATCAACCCATTCTGTACCATACTAGTTCAGGTTGGATTCACTCCCGGCAGTACGTTGAAAACAATTACTGCATGATGGGGATTTATAATGTAAATCACAGCCTTTGAGGAGATGAGGTGAATCCATTAGCTAGTTTTCTATTGTGTCATTTAATCTATATAGACAGAAATGACAAGATCTTATTTTTAGAGAACAATTTTTACAGAGTTAAAACATTATTTCAAAAAAACTGAAAAGAAAATTCAAATGTCAGATTTGTAAACAGCACAAATTTTCAAATTCAGTAATTGCCCTTCCAAGTTGATTCTCAAAAGCAGCAAAACTTCTAGTAACGCATACTGCCATACAGGATATCAAAAGGGATTTTGTACATAATACATACACACAATTACACTCTCACAATTTTACACAGATTATTCAGAAGAATTTCTTTTTTTCGTGTACATACAGATTTGCAAAAATTATTCAGAATTATTTCAAGATTGAGTGGCTATTACTTCATCTGACAGGCTCCCAAACCCCAGGTGTTACATATACAACTCCCATTAATTGAGTGCTGCACATGAAAAATGTGAAAACTGATATATCAAAATTGTGATTTCTTTATACACCTATTTAGACACACACCTTATACACCTATTTAGACAACATTTCTGTTACCATAATTCATTATATATCAATATATGTAAAGTGTAATAGTTTAATAATATATCAAAGTTTAATGGGATTTATTGTTTAGTTTATTTTGGGGCACTTTTTGGGGGGGGGGTAAATCACTGCTAATTGTTCTGTTATTCAGCTGAGAACTAAGATGGTTTATATCTTACCTTCATGTACATGTTAATGATCTACATCTACACCAGCCAATTAGTCAGAAAATTCTCTATGAATATCATAGTTATTCATTGCCCAAAACAATCACCACCTCGGCCATTTATTATACTCATCTATACCTCTAACTGCACCACTTTCTTTGTGTTAACTACTAAGATCTCCAAAATTAAGACTGCAAATGACACTTTCAAAGCCTAAGGTCAGTATTCCCATCAATTCACAAACCCTTTGGATATGACAGCACAATACTGTCGTTCTACATATTTAATTAAGGTAGTTTCTAAATTCAGCTTACATGAAAGATAAGTGAATATGTATAGGAGAAATGTTACACACATTTTGACCAAATGCTATCACCTGTACCTCTGGAGGCCCACTAAAACAGATATTGTAGCTCTATACAACTTTTTTAGAGGTGGTGTAGGGGTGGAAATAATTAAAAGGTTACCTTTGCCAAGTAATTCCCAATGTATCCTCACTGGCACTGGGGTATAAATGCCTGCCGTTTTGATTCATGGTCCAGTCACAAATTCTCAGCTGTCAATTGAAACCTAGCAGTCAGATATGGATCGAGCACACTACAGTTTTTAGTATTTAAATGAATACATGCAAACTAGCAAGTACTGAACATGGCAAAAATCTTACTATCCCAACAATTCACTTTAAAAATAGAAGGCAAATCAAAATAACTTATTTTGAGAAATAAATGCCTATAGATTCGCTTAAGATAATGCTACTTTAATATGATCCTCTATTAATAAAGCACAAAAGAGTAACTAGTGTGTAGCACAAAACAGCCATTATTAGATCACAAACTGAGCTGGAATAAAAGGAAATGTTAATATTCAATAGTAAAATATTTTGAGAAAGAAAATAAAAATGCTGGGTTTTTTAAGCAATGCTTTACATAGTGTGTATTGAGTAAGGTCAAACACAATATTTGCTAGCATGCATTTTGTGACACATAGAAACATGCAATTTACAGAAAATTTCCCCAAATTAAACAAACTGTATGCTCTTATCTTGCTATTTAAGAAGAGTAAAGGTCTTTTGTAACTAAAGTTTATTAATCTAGTGTTACTGAAAGTGGTATTATTTAGCAAGAGGTGATAAAAATAATCTAATCTTGCTTTAGACTCAGAAAAGCAGCATTTAAAATACTTTACTACATTTTAATATAATTAAGAATGTACTAAATGTTAGCTGAAAAAAAAATCTTCCCAGATCTTAAAATCATCAGTTCTGCCTCCACAGATTGTTCAAGCTACCCTTTACAGCTCTGTTTATTTAACAGCTGCCCCATAGTGTTAGCAGATTTATTGAAAAGATATGTTGCTTATTTTTAAGTTTTAGAAAGTTAACTTATCTGGCTCATGAAGAAAACATACATCTTAATCTCTGTAGAGTCAAGTTTATATAAATTACTGTTCCATTATATATGATACAGCACTCTGAATTGAAGATAATGTTGCTGAGTTTAATTGTATTCAATATGTTTTAGTTTTCTCTATCCATATTCACAGTCTTTAGATAGCAAACAAACTACATTAAATTGTTTTCACATGAGCATAATTAATTGCAGTCTTTTCCTGAAAAATACAAATGCTGAGGACAAGACAATATTGCAAATCTGACCTTGTCTGGCTGTAAGACTTATAAGCTTCCTGCTGTTAAAGTCTGAGAAATGGAAATGTTACTCTTTGATATTTTCCTAGGGACTGTTTCTTGTTTGTTATCTAAAGAACTCCTAGGGACCTTCTAAAGGCCATTGAAAGCATGACTAAACCACATGAAATTAACCAGAAAAGGAAACAGGCAGCCAAAAGGTTTGCGAGAGGTAACTATGAATAATACATTAAATATTTAATGAAATAGGTAAGTAAATATTTGATTTAGTCACTAGACAGAACAGTATTCCAAACCTGATTTTAACAGTGAAAACACAGTAAAATTTGTCTGTTCAATTACTCAGTGTACAGTAAGAGTATTTCTGCTGTAATCCCTAAGAATGTCATCATCTTCACTACAGATACACATTTTAAAGCTTTGTAATTTAGCTATAAAAACTCACTTCCAGTTGAAACAGAAGATTGAAAAGTTAATCCCACCCACTCACTTTTTTTCCTTCTTTCACAAAATTCAAAATCTGTGAGTATAAGTTTGGCATTAGAAAAATACTAAAATTACAAACTTATTGTTACCAAATTATTCTATGCACTTAAGTCTAACTCAAAAACTGGCAAGCACTTAGGTTGCTACAGAACCTAATTGCATTTGCCATTTAGGGGAAAACAGTAAGGGATTGATGTACTACATTTCAGTAAATTAGCTCCTGCATTAAATCACTACATTTTTCCCACAGTCTGTAAGAAAACCTTCCATGAGTACAGTTAATGTGTTAAATTTATCATTAAGAAAGCTCCAAAAAGGTTATCAAGACTATTTCATAAATGTCAGTAATGACATACTTCAAATTACATAAAGTCATATATATGCAAATACATCTAAATACTGCAACGGTAATAATACAACATGTGCATGTTAAACATATGCTGTAGACAGGTATATGCACGTGTATGAAGATTCATGCTACACCAGACTCACAGTTAGTCTAAATTGTAGTGCCATTCACTCCAGCAACTGCGCCACTCTTGCAATACTAGCAATATCTTGAAGAACTGCATACAACTGCTTCTGTGACAAGCCCAGGACTGCACCAGTCGTGCAGAAATACACCTTGGCAATGCTAAAAACTGTTGCTCCACACTCCTCAGTAGGGTCACAGAGCTGCCACATTGTCTCTAAGTAATAACTTGCCTGGAAAATGTTTGGGTTTTTATCTCCATCACATAAAATTTCCTCTGCCAAGTGACTCCTGCTGAAAGATCAGGATGTCTAAGAAATATAGAAATCTATTTTCAAAAGTATATAGAAATATCACTTCCAAAGTCTGCATTTGCATCCTGTGACTGTGTTGCATGCTTTCTCAATAAATAGGACAGAAAAGATTAAAGGAACTCTATAAGCCTGGGCTCTATTCAATAGAAGAAAACATGTGTTCACAGCAGCACTGGGAATGCTGCCCTTGAAGGGTTGTCAGTCAACCCAGTAGGGAAAGCCTGGGGACACAGACCTGACATGAGTACTAAGCTTTGGAAGGATGTAGGGCTAGATATTGTCTGGAGTCATACTGAATGCTTTCTGTCAAGTTATTGTCTTCAGAGTAACAGGTGACATCTAAAATCGTTTCAGATTTTTAGCTGGAGATGAGAAGGTATGTTCATTTTCAGCCACTTCAAACTTCTTTAAAAGAGTTATTTTGCAGGACATGTAAAAAGGAGAGGCAGGAAACCACTTGAAGGCTACTTGAGAAATCTCTAATTCCTCAGTAGAGGGACAAAAATAGTCTTCAGGAGACATTTAACAAATGCTGAAAAAATTAATAATTTTCTCAAAAATATGCTATGACATGGTGAAAAGTCTTTCCTAGAACCCTCTTGGACAGACTTGCCCTTCAGTCTACAGTTTTATCCTTTTTTAGCAAGGCAAACCACAAGAATTTTATTTCAAAAGCACCTTCCATCCACAAAACATTGTCAATTATTTTCCTATTTATCACTCATATAACTAAAAAAGAACAGAGGGTAAGTCTGTGTTCTGAATTTGGAAATGGATGCCCGCAGCCTTGAAGCAGATGAGGAATATCACAGACAGCCAAACCATCTTGTGATGCATGGCAGTGCCCTCACACCTGTGTTATGTCCTCACTGCTACACACATGAAGCAGCAGAGAGCACAAAGCCCACCTGCAAGCATTTCTCCCAGGAGGTAGTTTAACTTCTTCATTCACCTCAGCTACCGAACAAGAAGGGGGCACAGGCCCAGACAGAAGCTGAACAGTAGACCAAGACTTTATGTTCTGCAAAATGCCGGGAAAATTACTTTGTTTTGCACTTTCCAGAGCTGTGAGATGTACCGATGTGAAGTTCTACCAAAGAGATTTCACTATAGCTGTCTTCACAGTTTAAATGGCACCTTGTGAGCACAACCATCCTGCAGACTTTAAAGTTTGCAAAACACACATACATTAAAAATTCATAGCCAAAAGTTCAATCTTTAATCAGAATATGAATAATTTTGGGGGGTTAGAATTTAGTAGATTTGTAGTCTCATATATAAGGAGTGGCTGTCTAAGACTGACATTCATTTCAAGCTTCTGTGATAGCTAGTGAAAGTAGATAGGTGTTTTGGAAAGTGTCATAGGAGACTGTGCTATAGCCTCTTTTACTTGAGAAAAGCCCATAAAACTTAACATTTGTGTATTGTCATTGTTTTGACTGAAACTTCCTTTAAATGTGTTTCCTTTCCAGCAAGCATATGTGAACGGTGACCTCTTAGCCATTTACATACCTTCCTAATGATCATGTGACCCAGTTTTACGTCAAACTGTCAGTTATGATAAGGGATACAATAAGAACAGCCTAGGTGTTGATAACCTGTTTCCTGACTTTACTGAGAAGTTCTCTTTAAGAGTCCACTTATGTTCTTCTTGCAGCCTGCTGCTGAAAGCAAAACCAACATCCACCCAAAACAGTTTGCAAATAAATACTCCGTGTTCAGTGGACATTTAAGTTTACAATTTTCATGATTAATAGTATGAAGAGCACTACGTTTTGAACTGTGCCACTTCAGTAACTAAAGGATGCATATGGTAAGAACAGCTTCCTACTGAAAAGCCAAGGAAGGCAACTGCAGGAAATAAGAAGCTATCTACAGATTTCTGATTTTGCATTTGGACACCTTTTTACTATGTACTATGAAAATATCTCTTTCATAATTGTAAGGGTTGTGTGAAAATCATGAGCACAATACACCACACCCAAAAAAGTCAAAACTCCATTGAAAACCGTGTCGCTATGTTTATCAATGCAAGGACTGGAAGAGTTCACTAGCTCCTCAGCAACTGAATCAGCATTAGTTAGCACCATTTACTGTGACAGCAAGGTTATACAGGTGATTGACTTCACAGACCTCGATAGTTACACTATATATTTACATTTTCTAATTAACAATAGAATCATGTATACGAGGCTCCAAGTTGTATTAAAATTAACTAAATGGTCCAGAAAGAAAATCTTTCAGTTATTTCGTTAATTCCAACAGAAATCTTATTTTTTGTGAAACCATTAATCTTTATTTGTAATAAATACAAATGCCTTTGCATGTATCCATCCATCCATCCATCCATCCATCCATCCATCCATCCATCCATCCATCCATCCATCCATCCACTTTTTTTATATACTGTTTACACAGGTAAAGTATACGACTAGTATTTCTAGCAACTTTCTAGCTTTCTTGCCAGAAACAGCATAACCTGATTCTAAGTGTCTGTCATTTCAAAAGTGTAATAAATTTGTGAAGTTGAGAACGGTGCCACAAGGAGGCTACAGAAATGTCATCACATAACCAGGAGCATTCTGATCATTGACACTCTGTTACTGAACTAATGATCATGCCATTAAAGTTAATAAGCCAAAAGAATAGAGACCTGGCTGGGATTTGGCAAGGAATTGTGTCCACTTGTAGAAGGCTGAATTTGACAGACTTGCCTCAGTTTGTTGCTTTTTCCTCTAGTCTAGGCTTAGAAACCACAAATCTTTAATAAATGCAAATCAAAGGAGGAGAAGGGGGGGAAGATGGTCCCATATAATTGCAAAGATTATCCTACCTTTCTTTTATGCACAATTTATTTAAGATATTTCTCAGCACAGAAGCACTAGATTTGACTTCATGAAATAATTCCACCAACCACCAATAGTAAACTTAGGAAACACTTGCTCACTCAGGTACTAGTTCTTACCACTGGCCTTGCCCCTCCCCATGGTCTCCTCCCTGCAGTTACATTATCACCAGTAAACAATGCTCAGAAGCTGATGCTGAATCAAGAAAAGAAAAACAAGTAGTCACTAATGTTTTGTAACAGACAGAAGGGAGCTGACATGAAGTTTTTACAACAAGATTACAAGATAGGTGTGACTTTTTAGAAGCCATGAGGCAAGAGATAGGTTTTGTAACTATTCATGCCACAGTATAAAAATATCTGGCATTTCAAAGCAGGTAATGGAAAGATCCACCAGGAAATTGCATCAGAAAGAGGACTGCATAGTTATAAATCCCCATTAAAATCCAATCTTCCTAAATATCAATTGTAACATGCTCATAACACTACATTTTCACTGTATTCAGACTAGTAGAAGCTAACAAACTCTCCCATTGTCCTATTATGAACTGCCTTTCAAAGTTTTGTTCAGTGTTTCTCATCTAAACGTGAATATTCCAGGTAGGACATTCTATAAATTGTTTACTGGAACTTCTAGAAACCTATCACTTTTTCAATACTCCATGTGCATGTGTGTTGCAAAATTCTCTGTGTAACATTTAAATTTATTGTCATTCCTCTAATTTAGATGATCTGCATAATGATTCTTTTTAACAACAAAAGGTACTTAAGGGTACATGCCAATATTTCTCATAACTAGAGAGAATAAATCTTCATAAAGGACTACTCCAATAAAGTAAAAAATGTACCAGTGACAGTATTTATTTTTGAAGGGTTAATGTGCATTACAGGGTACAGTGAATGTTTAAAAGACCTCTCTGAAATTAAAACCATTGGCATTCTAACTTAGAATTTCTCTCCACTTATAAAAAATGATTGATTGTTTTTATTTCACATACCCCTTGCTTTTTCTTTTCATTCATCATGGGCTGCTTTAAGACAAATGCATTTAAAATCTGCCATAAGAAGAGTGCTCTCCTTTAAAATGTTGTAGAGTAATGAAAGGACATAATAAATCAGTCCCATTTCTGCCTTACCAAAGGACAACCTTTGCTCTATTAGATTTGTTTAAACAATCTCAGTGCTCAACCTGACTTTCTGGCTAATATACTGTCTTCTGTAAGATGCCTTTAGAATTGAGTGAAAGTAACTAATTCACTATAGACTTATATATACAAACTTACATATTCCTATAGATCCATCTGAAAAACTTTGCTGTTAATGTATTCTGTTCTTTCAAATGGTTTTGGCTGTACATACTATTCCTTAATTTTCGACACATTTATAGGCATATATACGCACACATACAAACATACTCAGGCAAGCACAGACCATTGCATATATTAGAAGAGAACAGAGGATTAACAGCAAAGACAATAACACAATTTTTAAATATACTGTGTGGCTCATTGGTTGCCAATTGATGCTCCTGAGTTTAAATAACAAGACTATGAAGCAATATCCTTCAGAAGGGAGAACCCTGGTTTAACAAACTGGCATTGAACAATTTTTCTATTTCAGAAGTGCATGTGACACCTAACTTAGTTACTCCTTCTCCCTAAGCCATCTGGCTACATGGTTTACCATAAAAGGAAGTATAAGACACAGTGCATGTAAACACCGAAGACCCTTAAGATCCTTCTCACTTTTATGTTCCAATGACACTGCTGAAATTTTGAAATCTATTTCTATCTACACAAAGCCAAAAATAAACAGAAGATACACAAAAGTAGCAGTATATTCTTTATAAGTCACGAACTCAGGCAGGAGACAATTAAGTGTGCTTCCACTACTTTCTGGCACATGCCAAGAAATCTGTAAGTCTTTCAATGAACTTGTAAGAAGGTGGAATGGGCTTAGGCAGTAGCAAATTAGCAGAAAAGAATTTACTGGAGTGAAAAAAATTATTGCACATCCCCCAATTAACTGGATGTCAGAGACATTTCAAAGAGTACTGTGCAAAACGTCACAAGAAGTCCACAAATTGCATGCATTGTGCTTAAAGAGAGATGCTGTGTGTGTTTTAAAACACAATAAACATATACAGTGTATGTTTTTAAAAGGGCCATGCTATAATAATTACAATGCATTTCATAATACAAAAATCTTTGAGAGTTTAAAAATCTCCAGCAAAAAAATATACCAGAAAATTTACTGAAAAATTAATGTTTGGCAAACCCACTAATTGTCGTTTGGTATTTTCATACTGTACAGATGTTTGCAGTTAGGTCTAACTAGTAAAAAAAAATTGGCAAAGCACTACTTTGAATAAACTATCAGCTTTATGATTTTCTCTGAACTCTGCATGTGGTGACCTTTAAAATAGACATACTGCCACCTTGCCCTTGGAGTGAGTAGAGATAGGGAGTTCCAGCTGAAGCACACTTCAGCTATATCTCAGCAAATGCAGGAAAGGTAGGTTTTACTGAAAAATTAAACAGGCATATATACAAACTACTAACAGGAACTCAAGTCTGAGAAAAAAATACAGTGCAAGAAATAGCAAGGACTACTTAACAGCCCCTTTCTCATTGCCACATTCAGTTTTTTCCTCAAAACATTTTTCATGCTGTAAATTTCAAAGTCTTCTACTGTTAAAATCTAGGAGGAACACAAACACACATCATAAAGTATCTTAAAATTCTAAAGGGCCTGAATTTATTTTTGTTACTAGTAATGTAGCATTTCTGTATGTGCATGCTCTTGCTACTGACTGCAGCTAATTTATTCGTATGCCATCATTAATCTTGGCTGTATATTTTCACAGTTTGGGTAAACACTTCATTTGCATTAAATTTACAGCATTAATGAGATGTGAAATCTAAAATGTTACTTGAAAAATAAATGATGTAAGAAAACTAGTACAAAAACATGGGTTTATCACATTTGAAATCAGTAGACCAATTTCAACCAATTAATCTAGAAGTGATGATATGTTGCATTGAGAATTTGGTTTCATAACTGATCTTCTAAAAGTAAAATGAAGAAATATGTTGAATATCTGGGGGAAAAAAACAAAATAGCTTGAAAATAATAAATTGGACTTTTTGGGTTGGAAATGTTGCTTACTTTTTTTAAACAGAATTTGAAATTAGTTTCTTAAACACTTCATTCTCCTTTCTAAAATCCTATACAAGATTGCATGTATGATCTCTTGAAAAATAAAATAATGAATGAAATATGATTAGGAATTCCTTAAGATGGCACAAATCAAAGAAATAAAGCATAGGCTTTGAGAAATTGGTATTTCTCAAAGGATTCAGTTTTGTTTTGAATAAACTTCATCTTCATATGCCAGATACTGAAGCCCTTAGGATTTCAGTCTTATCCAAGATAGCAGTGGCAGCACACAGGAAGGTAATATCACAAAAGCTTCTCTATATCATTACACCTATGTGAAACATGCCCACCTGTTGCTGGTGTAGGAAGGATGGGTCTCTTGGGCTTAGTCCCACATATCGATTGGCTTGGGATGTGCCTGAGGCTGTGTAGGCTGATTAAGGAAGAACAGAACATATTGATAAAAATATCAACCTATCATAACTATTACCTTGTGCAGGTACAGTAAAAATGTGGAGAGATCCAGAGTTATGATTTTGCATTATATAGGATGTGTCTGTGGTTTTCCTTTATTCAAGAGGAAGCAAAAGAAAAATTAGACCAAATCTAGGAAGGCATGTGTAAATTCCTATAAACTTCAATGGAAGCTGCATGTGTAAATCACAATGATGTATCTTTTACGTAACAGTTCCTCTGATTAATTTTTTTCAAGTGACTTCTTACCATATTAATTTGAAGGAATCACAATTCTCATTTCCATTATACCAATCTAAAGCACCTGTGAAATCACTGAAATTATAATGTTGAGAGAAAATATTAATGCACACGTTACTGCTGTGAAGGTCCTGCTTTTACAAAAAAATCTGTAAAAGAAAAACAAAAATTAGAATAAAAAGTTTGGCTTACTTATGTGGCATGAAACTAATCTTTACAGGCCTATGGAAATGGGATGTAATCGGATTAGTATTTTTGTAAGAAAGGAGCTAATTCTTACTGTGCAATATAATAGTAATTATTCAACTCTCCCATACAGCTGGAGATGTATCTTTTCTTCAACATTTTCCCAAGGGAAAAATTTAAAGAAATCTCTCATTTTCTGCTACTATTTCTTCTACTGAAGAAATCCATTTCTGAGGAGAAGGGAAATGACAGGTGATGCAGGGATCAGACACAGGATATGAATACGTCACCTGTAGGACACATTCCTGTTTGGTCTCTTGTCAGTAATCCCTAAAAGCCATTACCTTCTCATAACTTTTAGTGGCACTTTTCTAGTTAGTTAGGTGGTCTTACTGAAGTGGACGTGCCCACATTGTAACTTGCAGCACCACAACCTGAAAACTTGCTGGTAAAATAGCAAATACCTAGTAGCAAAATCACTAAAAATGGACAGACACAAATAAGGATGTCATTGAAAAGCTAGATGGGAGTACTTACTGAACTGGCCTGTTACTATTAAAGTCATACAGAAAATAAAAGTAAAATGCATCAATTTAAAAAAAAAAAAAAAAAAGAGCTATATATAGTAAACAGGCTTACTGAAAAACTGTCATAAAAATTGACCAGTTATTAATTGACCAGAAGGAAATTATGGTGGAGGCCACAGGGTTACAAAAATATTATTAAAGCCTGATGTTCTTTCTTACTCAAAACAATTCTGCTATTCCAATTCAGAATGAAAAGGACTGCTAATAATTTGTAAATTTATTCTCATTGGACTGAATAATCATGATAATTTGTTGGCCAGGCATAAATCATATAAATATATATCTATATATATTTTGAACAAATCAATCAGTCATTGCAAATAAAAGTAAAATTATGCCACAAGGTATATTCAGTGTGGCTTTTTCCATTAAGTTAACATTACCACTCTGTGAGATGTGTCTATTATAACTTATAGTACAGTTTATATGTAATCATATGTATTAATATAATAATATAAAAAAATCATTATTTCAGCAGGATGTGATTTATTTTCTTCTTCAACAACCTATTTTTATTAATTTTTTCTGCTCTTACAATAACCAATCTAATTTTGAAAGACTTTACCAAGCAGATAGGTTTCTGCAATGCTCTGCAAATCTAAACACCTTGAGCATGTAGCATTTATATGCTATCTCATTTGCAGTATTGACACATTCAAATAAAATTTGTATATAGGGATTTTTTCTCTTATTGTTGTAGTGGCAAGAAGTTGATTGCACATTGCTGTGGAAGCATGAGGAGGCCTTATTTCAAGTATCTAAACCAAGATGCACTAAGGTTCAGTGGGAATCAGCTACCCAAGTTTCCATGAATTGTACAAGAAACTGAGTGATGATTTAATTAGAAAATATAGTTCAAATTCTTCCCTTTAGCAGTAGGCTAATAAACACATTAGGCATGCTTTCTTGTAAAGATGAATATTAAGCTCAGATTTCCAGAAAACATCCCAACACAGTTCTGGCATTGTATGTATTCTTTTTGCCATTTTTATCAGAAACCTGACACAGGTATGTAGGCCAAGAACAATCAAATAGAAGAATGTCAAACAGTAAGCAGAATGAAACCATGAATACTTGAAACTACACATGAACCCGGTTTTCTCAGTTTTCTGTTCTGGTCCAAATGTTTTAGAGCAACAGCTTCTTGTTTGCTGCTAAAACTAACTCTTCTTAAGAGGTGCAAGAACTGTAACACAAACCACCAGTGGGACTACAAGTATACTCTATCGCCGCTTAACAAAACTACTACACTGAAAGTACAGATAAAATACTTCCAAAAATATATCCATATAATTATTTGCTTATATTTAATAGTTTGTCCAAAAGTTACTACTATCCTTTTATAATAAATGCTCAACCAGTTTTTCCACTTTTACATCTTCACCACTCCTGTGCATGAGTCTCTTCTCTGCCTCAGATTCTAAAGAAAAGAATTAGAGTAATGTAACACCTAAAATGCATACAGTTTATTGTCTCCATTAATGACAGACCAAATGTTAGGGACTGGATCAAACATTAAATAGGTATAGAAATAGTAATTTTAATGTAACAGACTCTAAAGAGATCAATATTTTTAAAGACCAGTAAATTTTTTTCCAAAGTGTATGTAGAAGTGCCTCCTAAATATCTCCACTGTTCTGATACACACTGATAACATTAGCCATCCTAAGTCCAAATAAAAGTTCAAAGACATGAGAAATACAGAACGTTGTAAAAAGTAATGTTCTGCATCACTGAACATGAGTATTTGGAAGAGAAGAAATAAGCCTAGATATACTAACACATTTGCTCCTATTTCCAAAATTGCAATTCCATTGAAGATAATAGGATAAATAACATGGTCCCATATGTAATAAAGAGCTTAAAACATTGAAGAGAGAGGGGTGTTTTATTTTCTGTTTAAAAGACCCAAGTAAACAAAAATCCAACCACGAACAGTGGCTTTACCATCCCTTGCAGCAATGAAAATGAATTAAAAGTTTCTTTTGCCACAGCAGTTGTTTTTCTCTAAAAATGACACAACCTATATCAATATGCAATTGTCATAGCTTGGATTCAGTATGAGTTGTAAAAAGGCTTGATTTCTGTAGGAAAGTTCATTGAGGAGCAAATAATCCAATCTCTGTTTGGAATTCCATCTGTGGGTCATTGTAAAACCTTGCTGCCTGGGTGTACTTCTCAATGTCTTAACAATGTCCACCTCGGATGAACAAACATATTTTCTTTTCCTTGAACAATGGTCAAATATGCGGGCTTTTCCCTTTCATTTTGGATGTCACGCCACAAACTTCGATTCATGTAGCATGATTCAGTGGTTGAAATTTGTTGAGGAAAAGCTTCGCAGTCAGATCATGTTTTCTCTCTATGTAAAATGTTGAGCGCTTACTTGGTCAAATAGTAGGAAAAGGCACCTTTTTCTGGCCTGAATTTGAAATCATATTAAATCTTTGATGGACATTTTTTGTTTCCTAAAGAAATACTTACTGGTTGCTGTAGGTGAAGATGCCTCACCTTCAGTGGATGTAGTGATGGGTTTAGTATCTGTCATGGTCAGAGTCACAGGTCGCACCGCACTGTGATGGGGAGAGGGTGCCAAAACTGGAGTAAAATGGCCAGGCACTTTCCCTACTACTTGACCACTGCTGTTAGGCTACAAAACAAAACCAAAAGAATGCCTTGTGAAACATACACTTTGCATTTAAGGAACCTACCTATCTCAGGGTTTTCCAAAATGCCCATCATCATAATACCTGCATTTTGGAATGTACTGTTGTGACAATGGTATGAATTTCTATGTGATATTTTTCATCAGACAGATCCCTCCTTAGACAGATGCCGTACTTTTTGGTAATCTTTCCTTCCTTCTGAGTGCAGCATGCATCAGATTGTTTCAAAATATATGTGCTGTTCATACAGTGCCTGTGAATAGAAATCCCAGGATTTTGATGATAACAGAATAATTACAGGATAACAGGAGCAAACTCACCAGGCAGAGGCCCTAATATATGAAAATAGTAAGAGCAAATGACTGATGCGAAACCTCTGTTTTCACATGCCATACTGCTCTCTTGGAGAATAACCAATATCTGACCCCAGTTGTCCATAGAGATTACTCATACTGAAAGACTAAGTAGTGCCTCACATGCTTGGGGTTTGAATACAATCCACTACAATAATGCACATACCATAACATCTGGCCAAAAGCCATCCGCTGAAAACACAGAAGTGTTTCATAATGGGAATTTTGCAAGTCAAGAGCATAAAAAATAATGACACTTCTTCCAAAGGTACAAGAGGCACTCTGCATACAACCTTATGGTGCAGATTATAAAGGTAATATACTACTTTCTATGTATAAGCACACCTGAAATTTGGCAAAGTTGACAGGTAAGTGCATCCAGTGCTTAAACATGCCTTAGACATTCTGCATGACTGTAAATACTCCAATAAAAAATCAGCAAGCAGTAAACAGTTTTTTCAACAGTGGCTGGTAACTTCTGTCTTAAACTAATTGTATACTCAATGAATCGCACAGCCACACAAATTATGACATACTGAGAATCTTTTTATCAAGAGGATCTTGTCAAATTTTAGATAAATTAAAGACATGGAATGATGAAGGACCCAATTCAACTGATTCAAAGAAAGGTTAAAAGAGGTAAGCCTAACTATCATAATTAAATAATAACTGGACCAAGACAATTACTGCAAGTATGTGCGTATAAACACATAAAGAGGAAGGAATTACTTAGAAAATACAGGAAATACTTACTTAGGATAATGGAATGAAAGTGAAAAGGAGAAAATTTAAAACTAATAGCAGCAGAAACTTCCTGCCAGTATGATCTACTGGACTTTAACAATGCACCGAAGGGTGCAAGCTTTCTCTCCTGCCCTGGCTTCTCAGCTGTCCACACAGCCTGTTGGAGGGAATACCACCTCTCAGTTGCATGTGGTGGCTCTTGAGGTGAAGTCACTGACCTGTGACTAAAGGGCTACCTTTGGAGCCTTAGCTTATGTGGTGTGCTAACATCACAAAAGCAGTTGAGAACCCCTTACCAAAATGATCAACTTTTAATAAAAATTGTGAAAGAAGATTCCATGGAGTGAATGGATTGAAACTGTAGTATCATGAGCTTACAAAAGCAGCTGTCTCCAAAGACAGGCTTGAATAAATTAGAATAAATTAGATGGACACAGCAGGAAATCAGAAAGATTTACAGCAATGTAAATCCTCTGTAGTGATCCCAGTCAACAGGAATCCAAGGCCTCACCTGTACTCCAGCTTAGCCTTTGTCCATATTGGCCAATGAGCAAACCCATTCCTTGTTCAGTTATAAGACAAAGATTGTACTTTTACCCCATTCTCTTGTAAACCAAGTTTTTCTCCTGTGTGATACATAACAGCAGTGCAGTACATCACCTCACTTCATCCAAATAGAGGGTGAAATCCTGTCCTTGTTGATATCCATGGGGAATTTGCTAGTGATTTTAGCAGATGCAGTTTGTGACCCACCCCCACTCCGCACTTCTTCTTTTTTTTTTTTCCAATTTCTTCTTAAATTATTGGCATCGTTCTATATCTGTCTCACATGCAATATAATAAGACCGAGGTCTGACAGACATGAAAATAAACCTCTGAAGTCAGAAAATCAAAATCTCATTACTTCAGTAAGTGTAGTACTTATGGTTTCAAGATTTCAGACTCTGCAAATTAGAATTCAAATTCTGCAGTCTAGTTAGTCTAGTGTCTCTTAAAAATTTTATTGCATATTGTCACATTTCTTAAAGTATATTTTGACTGCAGTTTATAATTTATTCTGCTTTTATTTTTGCAATATCTAACATCTGTTCTTTCCCCTTACCAGTACTTTACCTGTGTTTTCACATTTGAAACAGAAAATTTGTTTCAAATTTTTGAAGTAATGTCAATTAGAGTATATTGCAACACCTGTTCAGGTGTTATTGTACAGCAAAAAAGAAAACACAAGAAAGGATAAGTACATACAAGACCTTAGCGTACTATGTCTAAAAACGCAACTTCTTCTCACTTATTGGAAGTTTCCTTTATTTAAATTTTTAACTACGCAAAGTCATAAGTAAGCACACGCCCAGTGGGACTTTTACAAATATAATTCTTCAAAAATGCTAGCTGTCTTTGAGATGTGAACTAAGGCCCTCCTCTTGACAAAGCTCATGACAGAAAAAGGTCGATATAAAATTTTTTAAAACTTCAGTATTTGTCTTTCTTACATGAGTAAACAACAGTGAGGCAGTTAACCAAACTTACTTACCAAATTTTACTTATCATAACTAGTTTGCAGCTTAAAAGCATAAAAGAAGTCCTGATAAACCGGTCACATAATTGTCTCAGACTCATTCCTTTGGTCTGTCTTCAGATTTGATGCCAACAGTGATGCATCAGTTTATACTCAACTCACGCTTCTATGGTTATTTTTGAAACACAAAACTAAAAGCTTTTAAAATAAAGGTCTAGATTCTGGACTGTGGTAGTTAATAGCAGTAGAAGCTCATGAACATAGGCTCTCTCAGATGTCAAATTCTCCTATCTGCTTTAAGTTTTTAGTCCAAAGAGGGAAATCCTCTGGTCCGAAAAAGCCTCTTAGTAATCTTTTTGAAAACTGGCAGCTAGAAATAATTTCAGTGACCTGTTCTCCTTTTAACTTTTACAGTTATACCAGAATATATTTTGGAAATATATTTAGAAACTATATATCTATTTGGACAGTATCCACCTGAATTTCAAGTGAAAATATTTACCGCACACAATTTAATACGAATTAATTTTGTCCTTATATAAAATAAGTTCTAGTTTCTAGTTCCAGTTTTCCCTGAAGAGATTCTTACATGCAAATACACTACAGGTGAAAAATCAATTATTACTATCAATACGTCTGTGTGATGGATTCACAGAGAGAGGCCTGAGTCATAAACCTCAAGCAAATTCCATGGAGATGGCTGCATTAGATAAGCAAGCTGTGAAATTGAAAATTGGAGAGGAAAAGAAGCAAACACAATGAAGGTCTGGCAAACTTAATCCTAATTTATGCAGGTATGCATTTTTTCTACTGTTGGATTGGAGGCTAATTTGATTTTCAGATGTGTTACATTTTTAGTTTTATAATTCCACACCATCTAGAATTGCCTCAGATTAATTCATTCGTGTGCCCAAAGATGGGTTGTGTTTGCTGTCATAACTGCAACATAACTCAGAATGTTAGACTGTTGCTGATAGTGTACATTGCACAGCTTTCAGTTAATCCAGAACTCTGAACAGAAACCTGTATCAGACATGAATATGGACTTTCTTAAAGTCAGGATTCACTATACCTTTTTTCTCTGATGGGATTTCAACAACATATTTGTAATCAGTAATTAATAAGCCTTCTTTCAGACTTCAGTTCAAATATATGCCCAAATATCAATACATTTACCCTTAGGTAGTCAGTTACATTTCCGGACAGTGTTTTGCCATATAGCTTACTATTTCCAGGGTTAAAACAGTGGATGGCAACCACTAAAATCTACACATGAGGTATCCAGACACAAAAGAAATTTGACATAAAGTATTTATTCCTTAAATTATCAAATATATTTGTTGTCTAAATCTGCACAATTTTCTTCAGAAATAATTACAAGTCAAAAATCCAAATAAAATAAATCCTTGGAAACTTTTTCAAATAAATAATTAACAAAATTCAGAAATCAACTTAATCTGCACTTGTCCTAGATAGAGCTACATTTTATATTGTTTTAGGTGTTTCAAAAAGAAGTTTCAGGGCTTAATAAAAAAATTACATTATTCCATCTATCTACTACACTTCAATAACATACTTGCATCTTATAATATAGGTTTTTAATAGAAATTCTGTGTTTCACTAGGAGGTTCCCTTTTTATACCCAGGTGAACAACTGGATACAGTAAATTTAGAAATACCCTGTTACCCATTTCCTGTCAACAATTCCAGTCACTTGTAATGGCAAAGTTCAGATACTATAGTGGAAAATACCACTGCAAAACCCTATGGCAGTGCAGGTTTGAAACTACTGATTAAATAAATTTTGCTGATAAAGTTGTGGAAAATCCAGTTCTGCACATTTTGGTTCCCTGCTTACATATGAAATATCTTACTTTAACAGTTGTCTACTAGACACATCTATAAATCTGAAGATCACAGATCGTTAAGTTCTGTCTGTGAGCCCATGTCATTATGCTCTGTGGTATCCACAATGGGAGATGGCTGTTTCAGAAAATCTACAACCAGAAGAAACCAGAAGTATCTTGAATTTTTCAAATTTCTTGGATCTCTTTTTTGCCTAGGGCATCCTAATACTACATCACATATAAAAATCCAATGGCCATGTTATTCTCTCACAGAAGGCAACTCAGTGATACAGCAGGCAGTTTCATGTGCAGCACACAGATTTCCAAGTCATTACCTATTGAGTAATAACACTAATGCATTGGAGACTCTGCTAAACATAAGGAAGTGTCATTATTAGAGTACCACCAATGAGACTGTAGAAGGTATAGTAGGGCAGTTCCTCCTTGGATCAAACCCGGTGGGTTCCATAAAGCATTTGTTTAACAAGAAGCAAGACTATGCAGGTTTACTTTCTGCTACTGAACACTGTAGTAGCAACAGAAATGTACTTTGCTTTATTAAGGTGCCCGTTACCACTTCTCACAAGGATGAATCTCCCTAGGTTCCAAACTAGGAATCTGAGTAACTCATGCAACAGCACATCTTACACAGACCTCTGAGATGCCATAAAAAAGCTTCATGGGGTGCAACACGCAGCTGCCTGTCTGCTTGAGAAATTATCTTCAGAAAAAAAATGTTGTTGCCAATTCTTGGCTTACAACATCCCTTCTGTACAACTTTCTATAAGAAGTTAAGGTGCTAACTTAGATCTATAAAGCTCTTAGTCTCATTCATTTGAGAAAGCCTTGATGAAATGCTGCTGAAACTGAGAGCAACTGCAGACAGATACCATAAAATATTCTAGCGTCCTGCATCTTAAATCATTTTTACCTGTGAGCTCACAAAATCTGAATTATTTATTAACAGGTAGACCACAAGGAAATATCCAGCTTTTCTCGTACATTTGCCTTAACAACAGGGTAAGTTTGTGTGACAGAAGTATGAGAAAGGAAATCTCTTTGTAGATAAATGTTCAAAAGATGTCTTCGTGTTACAGGGTATTTCAAGCATTCTAGAGACTTATGCCCATGCATTTAGAGCAGACCAAATATAAAGTAATCAGTTACAAGTGTAAATAATTTTAAAACACCTTGCTAACATTAAGCTAGGACTGTTACCCTCTGCCTCCAATCATTAAAAACTGCATATCGAGTTATTTAATCTTCAATAATTTCTTAAAAATTACAAGGGAAGATTTTCCCAAGAAGCTGAAAATTATTAAATGTCAAAACAAACAAACAAACAATAAACAAATAAACAAAGGTGCTAGCTATACAAAAAAACCCACAAGCACAAAACATTGCTTTTTTTTGTTTATTCCGCTAGTACTCTCCCAAGAAACAAGAAGAAACCTTTTGACCAGACCAAACAGAACCTCATAACATTCCTTTCTCAATGCTAAGTGACTGTAGTTATTGTATTGAAGAATGACAAAGCATCTGCCTGATGTTCCTGAAGAGTGTGCCTGTCTTTCATTGAACAAAAACTTGAATATCCCATCAATTATGAGATGAAAATAAGTGGCCTCATGATCTTCCAGAAGCAACTATTTTCAAGCATTTCAGATGCTTCTGACTTTAGACAGATACAAAACCAAAAAGACAACCTGCAAAATAGCCCACATTGAAACAAAGTAATTTTATAAGAACAGGAATTTTAGTCAATATGCAAATAGCAGTTCACTTGGACTGTAGTACACAACATATGTAAGCCATTTATTTAAGAGGAAAAGGGTCCAATACTTAAGGCCCTCAAATTGGAGTCAGTTTTACCATATCACTAAAACCAGCATATTTCATCAAAAATATCACAGATTTGGTCTAAGGTGCCTTCAAAATACATAAACTGTGTAAAAATACGTAAACTGTGCCCTTAAAATACACACTCAAAGAGAAAGACTGAAAGACTGTCTACTTCTGTTTGATTGGTTCGGTCAGAAAAAAAAAATTCTCGCTGATGCCAGGATGTTCTTCAGCAGAATTCACTTTAGTTTGCTTTACTGTTGTTTCCCTCATCACACTTGCTGATTCTTCTTTTATGATTCACCATCTCTTAATCAGGAAATTTTTCCATTTAACTCAACATTGCATTAAGCTTGGAGCTTTTGGTTTTGATTTCAGCCACAGAAGAGGTGATGTGCTTGGTGACCCATTCAGGCTCATTGGAAGTCTGAGTTTGATACTGCATTTTCGTTCATAACACCTGAGTGTTAATACATTTCAAGTGTGCGCATTATGTGTGTGTCTGTGTGTGTGCACGTGTATACACAGACACAAAAAGGTAATATTTTCTAAGATTAAAAGATTCACCCACCTGGAATCACTCAAAAAGGAAATACATGCTTGAAATCTGTGGTAGCTTTGAAATCCCCCAACATATTGTAGATGGATAAACACCACAGGTGGATAAGACACATATCAATAAATTAGATTAGCTTTTGCTGAAACTTACAGCGAGTAACTATTGTCAGTTGGAGATACCTATTCCCCATCGTAATACAGACACATACTCACACACACAGTCTCAACCAGTAACACAAAAGCATAACTAAGAAGAAAAGCAGCGAAGTAAGTATAACAAAAAGGTCACTGCAGAAATTCTTAATCAGTGGAAAGTGCAGCAGTTCTCAAAACCCTGGGAAATTTTCAGATTATTAGTTGTCTCAGAGACAAGTCCAGCTCTATATCTAACAACATCTATTTCTGTTCAGTACATTTGTTTGTTTATTCTCCAGACTAAGCAGGCCATAAAAAGCAGATATTCATGAACTGACAGCCACATCTCTCTTTTGTTTAGAATCATCCATTGTTGAATCATTTTTCACTGCAGCCAAAGAGCCTGTTTGAACTTCCTGACTGTTCATCACACATAATTTGGAGTATTTAACATTATGTCAAGGAAATTGCCCACTGCTTCCCACCATGGAAACCTATGGGAGCTCTATATCTTTAAACTAATTTTACTTAAAGTATTCCATTGAATAGCATGACTGTCTCACTATAATCAGTGCAGCAGTAATGTAATTAATCTCAAAATTGCTGTGGGGATACAAGGCATCTCAGTTGCCTGTCGTAACAATCTAAATTAGCGTATTGCTGAAATATGTTGGGGACGAACAGTTCATTTTAGGTAAATGCTGTCAGAGTATCCATTCTTTCTGTTTCTACAGATGAAATTAAAACTATCACCACACTTCTCCTTTAGAAATCCAAATCAGTATGATTTGAAGTGGGAAAGTATAATTAAATTTTATGAGGTATTCTTAACGACACAGTTTTGCATTTTATATTAATTAAATTTGTTTGAATAAAAATTCACATTTTATTTAGAAAAGAAAAACTGGTTTGGCTCAAAGCATGCCATTGTACCAGAACAATTCCCTTTTGTCACTGAAGCTTCACAGATGGTTGATTCTTTTCCTAGGCAAAAAAATCAATCCTACTGTTTTACTCTTTGTACAGACAAACTTTGGGTGTGCTTTATAGATATATTTTGGTTGGGCATGCAACTACTCCAATGTACAGCAAATCTCAGAGGGGAATTTTAAATAATTTTATTTTTAAAAGAGTCCACTAATAATGGTGATTAATGATAATACAATTAGGATAATAGTTGATGCAGATGCCTGCAATAGTATACCTGGTGTTATTTACGTCATTCCCTCTTCTCAGGAACTAAATCAAATACTAAATGGAATGAAAAATGTTGCCCTTATAAAAAGGTTATGAAAGGTGATGAAAGTAGTAAATTTATGCCAGTTAGACCTATTATTCCCTACAGTACCACATGTCAAGAATATGAAGTGTTCTCAGTTTGCTACTTCTCTGAAAAAAAAATCAGCAGAGTAAAATTTCATCATTTAAGGTCTAAAGATTATTCGTTTAACTAGATATAAGGGAAGAGAGTTGGGCAAAAAGTTGAAAGCATAACTCCTGCTCAATCAATATACTCCCCAGCATTAAAATCATAAAATAGCACATTTTTCAACTGTCTTAAAGTCAGATACTTCATTTAGAGGCTGTATTCTTTTCAGTGATGATCCAAAGCAGAACATAGAACAATCCAGAGAGATTATTACCTAATCTGGTCTTTTAACATATATAAGAAATCAAAATGTAAGTAAAACAAGCACTGAATAATTAAAGAAATGCATAACAGTAAGGGCCTGATTTAATTTGCATAATTTTTCCCTTAATAGTGCCTAATTAAGACATCAATTTAAAAAAAAACCCAACAGAACTCTGAGATTTTCCACACTGAATTAACGCTAAGGACTTTTAATGGGTGTCTTAATTAGACTTTGTTATTCATGGAAATTTTACACAAATTAAAATCAGGTCCTCCATGCAACATTCCCAGCTGAGTCTCAGCAAAAATGCTATATGGGACTGAAAGACTTTTAATCCAACGTAGATAGCAATTTGTATTCTAAAGTCGGCATACTCCATGATCGCTTTTTCATTTAATTTACATTAATACAGTAACCAACAAAAATCACATAGTTAGGATATCTCCCTTTAAAGCAAATTTAGATATAGATTCTTTTGGCTCTGCTTTCTTTTTTTTTTTTTTAATAATTAAACACATAGAAAGTCATGCAGCTGGACCAGGGACAATAGCCACCATGATCTTCTGCACAGCCCAAAGAAAGTTTGATTCAGTATCAAGTTCTATTGCTGCCGTGTCCAAAATGAATGCTGAGAGGGCCGTCATTATGGGTGAAAAACAAAAGAAATAAAGCAAAAAAACAAAGCCCAAAAGAAAATGCTGTCATAGCAACCCCTTCAAGAATGATAAGACAGTCCTTCCAAAGGAACCTAACTCTCAGGAGCAGAAAAACCTGACCGTTATCTCTTCAATTTATATTCACAAGGCTCTTCCAAAAATCATGCTAAAGCACAAGCACCAGGGCTCCAAGAGAGCCTTTTAGACAAGTCATCAAAAATAAATAACATCCTGGACAGCAAAGATTACACAACACTGACACTGGAAATATTGCAGGTTGACCAAGTTTCAACTGCAGTTTATCCTCTAGTGCAGATCACAAGCTAACACATCAGCAGAGCTGATGATGTCATGGAAAGCAGTTTTTGTACAAAGTCCTTCACAAATTACTTCACTAATGAAAACCATGTTAATTTCTTATATCAGACACAAGTCTGAATTGCTGCAGCTGCCAGGAATGTATCTGCTACTGCATGTTCTCTACAAAAGGAAGGGAGAAAGAATTTGTGGATCTGTACTGTGCTCACTACACAAAGAAATTTCAGGTGCCTATGGAACAGGGCAAGCATTACCTTGCCAGAGTTTATTTATTTCCATTGGCAGCTTATAAATATGCCATATTCATGTGTGTGATTGGACGTACGTATGTATCAGTATACCGCTTGCTACATCCTACAAGGAGCTTTGCCTCTGGTGGCCCTGCATGAACAGAGGCACCCAGCCTTCAGGAGGGATGCAGTGCCAGGACCTGCTCTGTTGCTGCTCGCAGATTGTTCAGTCAGTATTTTTCTTACACTTGAGAGAGGAAGAGCGAGCGGATATGATTAACCTGTACCCTTTATTCAACTGTGATGAATAGGAAGATTTGTTGTATCACTAATACACCATCTCCCACATTACTCTAAGACCAGAACTGGAGAGATACCAGTCTAGACGTTCTGGAAGACATATATTTCTAATACCATTTGTTTTGGAGGGTTTGCATCATGTTACAGTACCTGGCTAGTCTGTGGGCTGGACGGGTCGTAAGAAGGTACATAATTCTTCAGAGTATCCTGAGGATTCAGGTGGGGAGGATATCTGATCGTTGGATGGGAGAAGTAGCTAGATGGGGCAGGAGGCAGAATAGCTTGTGCTGGAAATGGCAATGGTGAAGGTGGAGGTGGAGTTCTAGTTGAGATGACTGGAGAAGATAAAATAAAATTAAAAATTACTTCATATCTTGTTTCTTCTAAAATTCTTCACCTCTGCATTACAGCAAGAAAAGCAAAAAATCAGTTATAAATCAGTCCATTGGCACTCCTGCTTTATGGCACTTTTGAAGAAAAACTTACATATCCTTCCCTCACATTATCCCAGGAAATGGAAAGCGCAACTGTTTCAAATTTGTAAATTCAACATCTTGTTTTGGTCTTGTGAGTTATGCCACCATAATATTTTTTCCCATTTTTTCTTTAAATAGTAATCATTCTACAGTATAAAAGATATTTCAATTACACAGTTTTCCCATCTGGAGCTCAAGTAAAGAAATCAAGTATTTTACCTAATAAATAAACCCCACACTTTTATTCAAAGCACTCCAAAAATGAGTGAAGTCATGAAGCCCCAAGAAAACTGATTCCTCACTGCATTGCACTCTTTCTGTCCCATCTGGGGACAGGGCAATGTCTACTCAACAATATTGCCATGAATATTTCCTGATCTTCATGAAAAAGCTAACAAACATTTAATTTCAGAGCCGGAGAAACCAATCCATTGAATTAAATGATCTCTGACAAACAAAAAAGTATCTACCCTATACATTTTTTTTTTAGTATTCTCTTTCTTTCCAGCCCCAACAAACATACACTTCTCTATCTATGGGCTGTGTGCAATGTCTAAACAACTGCCAATGTTTTCATAGTGAAAGGAATGCACAGCCTCTCCTTCTGCTGCCCAGTTGTTGGTCTGAAGTGAAAAGTCTTATTCCATCACAGTACACAAGAACACAATTTCCACCCTTACGACACACCTGGAGAGCAGCTGTTTAGTGTATTAAAAAGTGGTACTAAGTTCAATGGAAAGGGAGAAAAGAAATAATATTTTCATTAGTAGAAAAGCACAAAATCAGGGCCGTATAAACAAGGCTTTTTACAAACTGCTCATGGTTCTCTGCTGCATCAGCACAAACACACCAGCACTGCTCTTCTGGATCACCTTTCACATCTCTGGTTTTTTTCAGCTTAATTTTTAAAAGACTTGCTGTTTTTTAGGGCACTCCTTACTGACACAATAGAATCAGCTATGCAGACAAAAATAGGGTTTCCTAGCAAGTGAATAGCTCATCAGCAAGTTAGATTATGACTCAAGTATATATATATTTGTAAAAAATTGTACTCTCAAGAAAATACAAAGATCTACACGTGAGTACAGGATCAAAAATAATTTCTTTTGTAGCAGGCTCAGTCAGAGCTCCATCAAGTTCAGTTTAATGTAAAACGCTAGTTATTGCTCTGGCATGTCAGGGCTGTGCAAAGTAACCAGAAATGACTAAAAACTTATTCTTTCCATTTAACCCATCATCTCTGATGTGCTTGAGCATTTGCTGGTAATGGAAACCTTGCAGAGACCAGAATGAGCACAGGCTCACCTTCATAAAATAACACAAGTGGATGTATAGGGTAAAACAGTCTTTAAACATTAATTGAATGGAAGGAACCTGAAATTATGGAGAAATCACAAAACAGAAACTTTTCAAAGAAAAGTGAAAGTAAAGAAAGATTTCAAATCTGTTTTCCTCCTCTAAAAACAAGCTCTGCTCAAGAAATGCTGAGGGGACTTCTGAGGACCATGTTCCCAATTGAAAAATCAGGATCAGTTTCACCTCTGAAATTAAACAGACCATGATGCTGTAATTTCCCTGCCATTACTGATAAAGACTCAAGACTACATGCATTCTGTCACATTACAAGTATCTTCTTCACACTTTAAGTGTTTACTATGGATTTACTACAGATTTCATAAAATAAGTGTTGGAAAATATTTATTGAAACTCTATGTGTTTAGTCCAAGCACCCAAAAGAAGCACTTATTTCATCATGTTACATATTGAACATGGTTGTTTCTTCTCTTGTGTATTACATTCTACCTACTCTGATATTTGAATACAACATAGTCACAGTAATAATAATAAAAAAAGGGTTGTGGTGAAAGGAAGAAATACAGGGAGGATTTTTCCTCTGTCAGTTTCTTCATACGGTGTACAATTTATTTTATTCACAGGTTAATCCTGAATCCTTTTCAGTGACTTCCAGCAGTCAGATTACCTGAACAGTTAAACACAGGAACACTCCTGCAAGAATATCCCAACCTTTTCCATTTTTTATCTCATCAGTGTTATATATGGGATTAGCTCTCTAAGAAAATCTGAAAAAATGTATCACAATCTGATTACAGGACAGGAGAACAGACCAAATTAATAGGAAGGTTTTTTCTTCCTCCTCCATAAGCCTCACCACTGTGTGCAACTCCTGGGATTCCTGGGTGGTGATGCTGGGGAAAAGTGCTCAATCTTGGTGAAGAATCCTGGGGAGAAGTAGGACTAAACAAAGGCTTTTCAGGTTTCTTCATTGTAGGAGAAGACATATCTGTAATAGAAAAACAACACAACAGTGACATTGGCTTAGAAGCATGCCTCAGAACACATAATTTTTTAAACTGAATATATTCCTCTTTACTGTTCTTGTAAAAAATACTATTTGCTGATCCAACTCCCCGATGACCCATAAACTAATTTTAAACTATTGCTTCAAATTTGAGTATTAATAATAATCCCCTAACTGGTTTTTGTCCTGAAATGTAGAAACTACATTCCTTTCATACCAGACAAGTTAAACAGTGAAGAAATGTATGTTTTTAGAACTTTGCTAGACACTTCTCAGCTCCCCAGAACATCATCAAATCCATCTGCTCCTTCAACATCCACTTAATTTTTATTGCATTCTTTAATGGAACACTTACACTTAGGTGTGTAGGGTAACTGTCATATATATGCTGTATTATTGTATTATTTCAAAACTAATCCGTTACCATTCCCAAAAACATAGTGAAACAATGTAATGTCCCTAAGAACAAAGGATACTTTTAACTTCTTCATCTCATATTTTCAATGTCTGAAGAAAGTCCTTTCCACTTCTTCCTTCCAGTTTCCCTATCAACAAAACATCTCTTTAGAGTTCATTATGTGGAGATAACACGCTAGTAGGGACAAATGTATGATTTCTACCATGCAAGCTCGCTGGTATTTCATAGAACAAAATTACTGGATTCCTTCTGAAAGTTTAAATTAATTAAACAATATTTGTTGGATTCTGCACCTAATTCTATCAAAATTAATTACAATATTTTTATAGGACACATATCAATATTGTAATTTGCTCCCATTTCAAATCAATGGTCCTAACTTTAAAGGTCAGTTCTTAAGCACTTTACTGGATAGGGTCCACCTGCAGCTGACATTCCTATATGGACCATGTTGGACTTACAGGGAGTTTGGACACTTTTAATATTGGCATGCTGTATTCTGCTATTCTGAGGCACATGTAATCATCTCAGAAGTCAAAGACAGGCCTGCTAAATGTAAACATCTTATTGATACTAAATTGGACCAATGCTTTCTTGAACTGACTACAGCTTAAGAGTTGGTTTTCATCCTGAAAAGAATAGCTGGAGCTGAACTCATGAAACTGAGAGTCTATTTGTCTGCTCTGCCTCATCCTGCTGTCAAGCCCTGCACCAGACCCAGAGGAGACTCCGGCTGTGACCTTCCACCATTGCCTTGCAACTCCCACACTCCTCCTTTCGTCTGGACTACTAAGATTGAGGATTGCTTCTAGAGCCTGCAAAGTTCATTTAGTATCTTCAAGAACACAGCTGAAAAATTATTTAATTTGGCAAAACATTCAGAAAGAACTGCTTATAACAGAGCAATTCAGCACTCATTCAGTTTAAACAGATGCCAAAGGTTGTTGTTATGATTTTATTATACTGATCAGTTGCAATTTAATGTTATCAAAAACAATAGTGCTGAGAGAGGTTCCTCTAGTAATTTTTTAAAAATCTGATAAATCAATTTTTGTTGAGGAAGAAAACAGGAGGAATATTTTGTTTCTTTGAATAGCTCAGAAAGTAAAAAACTTGCCAAATGCTTACAATTTTGTTGAATATATTCTGCTAAGCTAAGAAGTAATTTTTTGAATTGCGAGACAGAATTTTTTTAAGTTAAGCTGAAATTATAGTCCTAGCTTCCTAGACCCTGAACCCATCACAGCAAGAAATTCCCACAATTCCACAGCAGATGTGGACATCTATAAAAGACAAGAAAAAAATTAACCAGCTATTGTCTTTGTACTGTGGTTCTGTGCATGTATAATCAGTTTCTAATAGGTTATAGAGACTTCCTCTGACTACAACACTATGGCCATCAGAAATTTTTGTGGAACTTATCGGTGACCAAACATTGTGGTGACTATCACATACAGGCTATCACAAAAGAGATAATGTACAAACAGTTTATTTCAAAAAACTACTGCACTTAAGCCTCCATAAGGGGGGAAAAAAACCCGACTGGATCTGGAAAACCTTTTGCTTTTGTAAAGCTCATATTCACATGAAAGAGCAGCTTATCTTCTGAAAGAGCAGTTTATCCTCTGAAGGTCTGCATATGTCGGCAGCCCTGATTTGTGGAACGCGACAGAGATTTAATTTGGTTGGTAATTGTTACTTCATTACACACAGAAAAGTTGTTGTGTTTTTCAAAACCAAAATATTTTAGTTGCTCAAAGGAGGAATGATATATGAAGTGCAATCTAATTAGAGTATCCATTTTCCTCCCAGTGGCATCTCTAATTTGAGAAGAATCCACTCAAAAGGTAATTGGTAACTGTGATAACTCTAACATTCATTTTAAATACCTATAATTCATTCCTGACCCTATTTTAGAAATAAGAACTGTTTCTAGCATACAGAAGACATTCAGAATAAGTTACTCAGTGAACTTCTTGTACAGGGAGTCTCTTGTCTTCATGGCGAAAGTGAGTGGTAGCCAGAAAAATAAAACCCAACACTGCCATAAAAATACTCATTATCCACCAAAACAGCAACTTTCTACCCTGCATATCACCATAGAATACCTTCAGAAGTCTTGTTATATATAGCACAGTCAACTGTAAAGAATAATCGCTGAAGTTCAGGCAGCAGCTTCTTTGTTAAAACAATGCACTTTGCATCAAGAAGTCATTCAGATAGTCCCTTTCCCTCCACAGCCCTCACGGCTCTACCTTTGTGTGTCTGGCCATGACGACAGAGCATTCATGTTCCTGCCACTGCCGAGTAATAGAAGAAGCCAACAGGGAAGACAGAACAATAAATATTTCTATAGGTTAGGAAGACAGGCTGTAGCCGTCTCCTCCTTGACCAAGACAGGAGACAACAATTTAACAGGAAAACAAGATACATTTCTTTGGAGAGTTACCAGTTACAAAAACAAAAAGTGAGGAAAAATATAAAAAATGCAAAGCAGTTTAAGAGTGTCTTTAATATTGCTCATAAGAAACAGTGCCTTTGAATACAGCACTTTAAATCACAGTATAATAGAATATGCTGAATTGGAAAGGATCGACTCTCCCCAAGAGTCACATAAAGAATCCTTAAATAAAGGTTGAGTTAAAGTGACAGTGATACTTCATATGATTACTCTGGTAGTTTCTATATAATAAACCCCACGTTTTCAATTTTAAAACATGACTAATTTTCGCACATCATGTGATAAAGTCTAAGAGCTACAGAGAGCTTAGTTGTATATTGATAATTACATAATGAATTACATAGTTCAAAAAAATAAGTCACTTGCTCTCACAACTGTGTTGAGGTTTCATGAATGGATTCCAATCCTTATTACTTTCAGAATTAAAATAAAACAGACTTGGGGAAAAAAATGCTAAATACAGATGAAAAGCAGAAAGGTATCAAAAGCACTTGGACAAATTTATTGAAAGGTCAGCATTAATCAGACATCATGTCCTGTACTGCCTAGAGTTTTCTTCAAATGTGAAATTCTCAGTCCTGTTCAAAATTACTATTGCAAATATTTTCATATTACTTTGGAGGTGCGGCATGCATGCACCCAAACGGGTGGCACGTTATACATTTTAAAGCATCACATCAAAGTAAAAATGCATTATGCAAAAAAAAGTAGTTGGATCATCTCATGTTCCAACAAGGTAAATGTGCCTCAGTTCCAGGAAAAGTTATGGAGCAGATAATCCTAGGTGCAATCATGCGATACCTGTAGGATGAGGGGATAAGGCCCAGTCAGCATGGTTTTAGGAAGAATAGGTCCTGCCTGACCAACTTGATCTCCTTTTATGACCAAGTAATTCACCTGGTAGATGAGAGGAAGGCCCATAGTATAATCCTGGAGAAGCTCGCAGCCCAGGGATTTGACAGCAGCATTCTATGCTGGGTTAGGAACTGGCTGAATGGCCGAGCCTAGAGACTGGTTGTGAATGGTGTCACATCCAGTTGGCAATGAGTCACTAGTGGTGTCCCTCAGGGATCGGTGCTGAGCCCAGTTCTGTTTAATATCTTTATGATCTTGATGATGGGATTGAGTCCTTGATTAGTAAGTTTGCAGATGACACCAAACTCGGAGCAGGTGTTGATCTGTTGGAGGGTAGGAGGGCCCTGCAGAGGGATCTGGACAGGCTGGAGAGATGGGGAGATTCCAGTGGGATGAGATTCAACAAGTCCAAGTGCCGAATCTTACACTTTGGCTGCAATAACCCCATGCAGAGCTATAGGCTGGGGTGGGAGTGGCTGGGGAGTGGGCAGACAGAGAGAGACTTGAGAGTGCTGGTGGATGGGAGACTTGGCATGAGCCAGCAGTGTGCCCAGGCAGCCAAGAAGGCCAATGGCATCCTGGCCTGCATCAGGAATGGTGTGGCCAGCAGGACTAGGGAAGTTATCCTTCCCCTGTACTTGACACTGGTTAGGCCTCACCTTGAGTGCTGTGTCCAGTTCTGGTCCCCTCAGTATAAGAAAGATGTTGAGTTACTGGAATGTGTTCAGAGAAGGGCAACAAGGATGGTGAAGGGGCTGGAGCACAGGCCCTATAAGGAGCGGCTGAGGGAGCTGGGGTTGTTCAGCCTGGAGAAGAGGAGGCTCAGTGGTGACCTTACTGCTGTCTGTAACTACCTGAAAGGAGGTTGTAATCAGGTGGGGTGGGGGTCAGTCTCTTCTCTCAGGCAACTGGTGACGGAACAAGAGGGCACAGTCTCAAGCTCCATCAAAGGAGGTTTAGACTTGATATTAGGAAGAAATTCTTCACTGAAAGGGTGATCCGCCACTGGAATGGGCTGCCCGGGGAGGTGGTGGAGTCATCAACCCTGGAGGAGTTCAAGAGTAGGCTGGATGAGGCGCGTGGTGCCATGATTATGATGATGGGTTGCTCTTAGATTATGGGTTGGATTTGACGATCTCTAAAGTCTCTTCCAACCTTGCTGGTACTGTGTGATACTGTGATACTGTGCCTACATAGGAAGGCAGAAAACCTGCTGCAAAACATAGCATATGTAGCCTGTTCATCAGCAGCTTGCACAAATGGTGCTCCAGATGTATAGCTGTTCAAGACAGCCCAAGGTAACAATTTTGATCAATTCTAATGTGATAAAATGCTGCAGGGAAAGTGCAGCAATGTGTTTACATCAGCCTTTAATTAAACTGTTGTTCACCTCCAAAGAACTTTATGAAACCCTAATGAGACATGAGTTTTGGTAATTTCCTCAAAGCAAAGACCTTCTTCCTTCAGTCTGAAGCAGATTGTCATCCAGGCAATTCCTGGACAAATGTCACCTTGGCACATCACTTGGCAAGCCAACTGTTAGGAAAACTCAGCTGGAGTTGAGCAGTGACCCAAAGCAAGTTTAAACATCCATCTGCCTGTTTCTGGACACATGACCCACTTTCTAGATCACCACCACAACACAGCAGCTTCTCTTTCTTGCTGATGAGACATGCTTATGAGCAGAGTTAGAAGAGTCCACAAACAAATATTAACTACCTTTTAATCTACTTAATTCTTGAACTCATTAATGTATTTTCTATTGCTTAGTTTCACAAGTCTTTGCTTACAAGGTACACTCTTCCAAACAACAATTTGTATAGATTTATTTACAACTCCTTAGTGTAGCATCATCTCCAGAGGAAGAAAGATAATACTTGACTTACTGTATAGATCACCACAGTGAAGGAGGGAAACCATGGAGTTCACAGAACCATTGTCAAGCTATGAGGCATCCTTTCATGCTACAGTTTTAAATAAAAACTGTTCTTTTCCCAGAGGAAGTACTTGGGATAATTTCTGATGGCAGGATATGCTACTTGTATCGCATTCAGCTGGGTCTCACTCTTCACTGTCTCCACCAAATCTGGTAGGAACACTTGCATGAAGCACATGTGAAAACTTAGGTAAAATTAAAATTTTCAATTCACATTTTATAACCGTATGATGATGAAGAATCATGACAAATCCCACTGTGCTCAGGAGAATCAGTTTTCCTTTACAGCTGTGTACATGAAGAAGAAGCTGAGTCACTGCACAGGCAGAGCCAGCATCATCAATTTTCAGATAAGCCAAATTTGATTTCTTTAATATTGTAAGCATTATATATTTCTAACTGTGTGTCTTAATAAGGTACCTAATACTGAACACTGACAGCTCAGCATCTTTAAAATACAATTACCTCTTACTTATTGGAAAGAGGCTTTGTTGTATCTGTCCTAAAGACTTGGCACTAGGGCTGGATGGAACCTAAGAAAAATCTAATATCAGTTTTACTTTTGTTCATATATCAAGTGTGGAAAAGCATTTTACGTATGAAAACTTTATACTAGATTAGAATATTTCAGGGTATGAAGATTTGATAGCCTCCCATCTTCAAACCAGCCTATTTAGCACCAATGTTATTTTGATAGGCATACACAATCCAGACTACCAGACTGTGACACCTGTTTTCCCATCAGGAACCATGCCCAAGGTTACTCAAACACTCTGTTGTGTTATTATGCCATTTCATAACAGATACACCATTTCAGTATATTATCTTTTCATGATTCGTATAGAAAAACCTAGGAAGAGGAATTAGACTAGAATTTCTACCAATGTAATTTTCATTATTGTAAGCTGACAAGCAACACTAAAATACTATTGCAGAATATTCAGAAAAGTTAAGCAAAATAAGTAAATTACTTGCAATAGCAATCGAATTATTTATTTGTTCATTAGTCTTGTAATTAATTGCACTATTTTATTTTGTATGGCTCAATAAACATTCATATACATAAGAAAGTGATACAAGAACCTCCAGACAACCGAAACACAGAAGCTGAAAACCCTTTAGATGGAGCAGTCATGTCATTCTTCTCATCCTTACCCACACAAACTTGCAGAATACTGTACTCTGTTGCCAACAGACACATTGTGTGGACTGTGTTAAAAAAAACACGAACAAACTATAAAGACTTCGGAATTCATTGCAGTCATTTATTAAATTATCCTACAAAAAGCCATCCAAACTTCAAGGAAAAATATACAGCTATAATATCTCGTTAATGCTAAGACTCCAAGGACCTTGGCTAGAAAATAAAATCAACATTGTAACTGTAAATGCAAAATTCAAAAAAGTATTTGTAGTTTCTAATGCAGTAAGATTAAAGGGGCATTTGAGATAAAATAAATGTAAGGGAATTTGTTGACTTAGAAGTATTCAGATTATGGCATCTCCTTTTTATTAATATTACGGTCTACATTGGTAACAATGAAGAGTGCTTTAATAAATGTGCTACGTTATTTAATTGTTGATCCATCTGAGGAATGGTTTTGAATGGAGATAAAATCTTTAACTCACACTGAAACATACTATTTTGGTCAAGTTTGATACAGATTGTACGAAAGCAGCGAAAAAGAGAACCTTTTCAAATATACCTATGTTTCTCGCACAGAAACAAAGAATCAGTCAATGAACTAAAAAAAGAGAGGTGCCCCAATGTGTGGGCTAAATTACTTTCNGATTCAGGATGTACTAAATACATAATCTTTTCATAAGTGAAGATATTATGCACCACATAGGTTAAATAATATAGAATAACAAATACCCTACAAGTTCTAATAAAAGCTTATCAGCTGAAGAAATACTAATGAAATTTCTTATACAGCAACATTGGAATAGGGAAATTACACATAATATTTTCTGGGCCAAGTCTTGCATTAAGACATTAATTTTATCACTAATTTCAATTAAAGGACATCTAGAGTCACCACCAAAGTAACAAAGTAACTGCTGCCACAGTATAAAGCTCATCACAGAGTAAGTGCTATGTAAACAAGAAAAATATTCTTTTGCACTTACATCTTTCACTGATTCATACGGGATATCTGGAATGTATTTGACTCACTAATCACACATAGAACTTAAGTAATTGGCCTTTTCACAATATATTTGTCAGAACAAAGGACAAGGAACCTGTAATAATATTTTTTACAGTGAGTTTATTAAGCAAATAACAGCTATTTCCAGGAATGCAAAAAAATAAACCAATAAAATGCTTCCTACTGTGTTGTCTTTCTGTCAGTATTTCTAAACATTTTGCTACTCTTCCTTAATACAGAAACTGAAGTGTTCATGGGCTGAAGGAAAAGTCAGGTCCCTGCTCTGTGCAGAAAAAAACCTTCCTCATCTGCTACTCTGAATATTTGAAGATACTTATAGACAAGTTGCAAATTGGTCTCAAGCTATTCTAAACACAGAAAAACAGATATAATCTCTGTTGCTTTATTTATTAGAGTGTAAACTTATCATCATTCTAACTCGTTAAGAGAGGATGTAGATTTTCTTCATGCACTTCACTCATTTTAAGATAATATTTTTGATACAGTGTTCATGGATTATTTTTTCTCTTTCTCTGTATTTTTATTAAATAATCATTTGAAACCTCCCTTACCTATTTTTCTATACTTAGTGTCATTCATACTTTAGAATAATAAAGTGTCTTTCATCTTCATGAAAATAGTATTTTATTTATCTTACATACCAGCAGCTTTTCTTGAAAAATTGCCACTATGGAAAACAAAAGTAAAATAATTTCCTATTGGTTTTAAATTTAACTCTTGACAGAAATACTGATTTTTTGACAAATACATATAATGTTCATTCACTACCAATGTCTTGTTCTACAGCCAGGAAGAAAGAGGAGAACCCAAATATCACCTCTCAAGAAAGTCTTACTTTCTAAACCTAATGTTTCAATACCACTTCCAGCATGATAGCAGCCAACAGGTTAAGAGAAGCCACGGCTAAGAATTTTATCTGGAAGTATACTTTGAAGATACTCTTGGTGAAAAGTACATCTTATTTCATAAATATGAACATAAGAAAACTTACCAACTGGCAGCATTTGATTAGAGAGTATTTTGAAATCATTAAAAAAAAATCCAAAAACAGAAGTAAGAAGTTACTAACAAGACATAAGTTTCTTTCAACTGTGCTGTAACATACAAGGATGCTGAGAACTCATACTGAGTCAAAAACATGGAATTGCATTTAATAGATATTCATCAAGGTAAACCTTTGCAAAATGACTTAATCTGTTAGATGGAGACTGTTTCTAAAGCATTCACCTTCAGAAGCAGCACTAGGAGCTGGAAAAAGTCCTGAATCCTGTCTAACATGGGACACCAGAAAGCCAAGGTGATCCATTACTGTTTGCAACTCCAGGACCACATGAACAACTTCCCCTCTTAGTTCCCTCACTTCAGAAATGAGAACATTGATTCTTGATGGCTGATGAGAAGAAGACACAAGAAGAAAAGATCCATCAGGAAGGATTCCAATGGGGAAGGAATGTCCAATGAATGGGGAGAAAGTAAAAAAGGACAAGTGTCCAGAAGAGGAGTATCCAACAAAGTGTGTGAGGTCCTGAGAAGTGGAAGGTCCAACAGCTGCTGGCCAAACAACAGGTGAAGGCAGTTCAGTTGTTTCAGTTTTAATGGTATGTTGGCATCTTGACTCTTGACTGTTGGTAGAGGTGCGTGAGGTGTAAGAGAATTAACATGATGAAGAAACTGTAAAATTAAAATTCACTTTGCTGTATATTGACATTCAGTATTTCCACACTTCCCACTATTAAGAAAATCCACATGAATCTCTCCATTTTATCATGAACAGTGTTCACTGTTGATCATCCCTGTTTTATTTATTTCCAATGTACACAGTGTTGTAGCACTCTAATAGTAAAACAGTCTCAAGAAAAAATACTGGAATTGTCTGCAATTATGTTAACGAACTTTGTCAAGCTAGCTTTCAGAAAGGAAGCCACGGATGCATATGCTGTGCTCCCCTCTTCTCATATATCTGTTTTCTTATGAGTTTAAGAAGAAGAATCTGATTTACGTACCAGTTAGTAAATCAAGAGGTTCGATAAGTGTTCTTTAGGCTTGTAGGGGTTTGAAAGGGGAGGGGAGTTCTTAGAGGGAGTGAGAGAGGGGGGAAAAGGAGAAGGGATTCCCCATTTTTTTGGGTATAAACCCTGTTTTTTTCAGTTTTTTTCTC
This sequence comes from Serilophus lunatus, assembly GCA_013399895.1. Lineage (NCBI taxonomy): Eukaryota > Metazoa > Chordata > Aves > Passeriformes > Eurylaimidae > Serilophus > Serilophus lunatus. The sequence goes on along the minus strand of VXBA01004408.1, from coordinate 9,598 downwards.
CCCTCACTTCCTTCCCCAACTCATCGCTGGTTTTTCCCGGGGGCCCACCACAGTGGGTTTAATTCCGGCACGGCCCCGGCCTGGCTGTGCGGGGCGGGCCGGGCGGAGGCGGCGGACCGTGGCCACTGGTCATGGCTCCGCGGCGGTGCTGCGCGGGCGTCCACCGGTTTTTCCCCGAGCCTTGCGGCGGCTGCTCTCACATGCATGCCTTCCCCCCCAGCGCTGGTGCTGCACTGCCACGAAGAAGCCGGAGGGCACGGCGCTGCTGTGGGATCGGGTCCCTCACAGAGCAAAGCCCAGCGCTGGGCAGCTGCTGTTGCACTCAAGCCTTGGCGGCGGCAGCTGCAGCCCACAAGTTCCTCCTGGCACGGACGGTCCCGGCGCCAGCTGACTACTGCCCATGGGCGATTCTCGGCGGTGCCCTGGTGCCCGTGGCCGCAGGGCAGTAACATCAGAAGCACCCCACTGCCATGGCCACTGCCTGGCGGTCAGCGGTGGCTCTGCCGGCCCCTGCACTGCTGCAGGGGTGCTCCGGTGGCCACGCCGGCCCCCCATGCTGCCGTAGAGAGCCTGGCAGGGGTTCCTGGTGGTCCCAGCCACCCCCGGGGGGCAGCCCCTGCATGACAGTGCAGGCGTGATGGCTGCCCGGGCAGCTCCTGTGGCCCCGGTCGGCCCCAGACACCCCTTTTGTGGGTTTGTGTGGTCGGCGAGTGCCCTGGGAGGCGGCAGCCATCCCACGGCTGGCAAAAGATGGCGCCGGGGAGCTGCCGGCTCACAGGTTTTGGCGGGAACTGCCATTCTGTTGGAGCCGGGAACCTTGAAGGGGGAGGTGGAGCCCAGACCGCTGGCCGATCCGAAGTGGCGAAGCCGGGAACAGGACCACGAGACTCGCGCGGGACTTGGAGAGCTAAAAAGCCTGAAGAAACGGAAGTTCATGCTCTTTGGCTTCCTGGAGGGCTGGAGGGCTTCTCTCCTCCGACTCCCAGGCCTTGTGGCATGGCTCCACCCATCCCCCATCAGCATCAGAGCCAATCCAGCACAACTGCAGGTTGAAAGCTTCCCCAAAATAACATCCCGGGTTGGAGGGGAGGAATCTTTCACTCTGTTGTGTTTTACAGAGACTTTAAGGGCTGGGAATTGGCTACCAGCAGAGAGAGAGAAGAAGGAAGTGGCTTTCCCTTCCTACTGCTTCTCCTGGGCCAGCCTGCCTGGCCTTTAAAAGCAGTTTCCTAATTCCTTTTTTTTCTTTCCTTTTCCCTTTTGTGTGGTTTTTTTTGTTGGGTTTGATTCTGTGTTAAGTCTGGAGTTCCTTTAAACTGTGTTTGTTTTTTTAGTTTAGTCGAGCTCCAGACAAATAAAGTGTTTCTCTGTTGTTACATTCTGTTCAGTCTTCTCGTCACTGTTGAGCTAGCCCTTAGTTAAACAGTGGTGCTCAAACCACCACAAGGCTGTAAGATCCTACATACCCTTTATCCACTGCACTAGTCACTATAGGGTTTTATATTTCTCTTCCAAATTGTGAGTGGAATTTTTTTTTTTAACTGTGTAAAATTTTTACATTTCTAAAATATTCAGCAATCTTAACCAGGCAAAAACTTCCATCCTGTGGGATTTTTGAAGGATGGCTAGCCACTTGGAATGCTAATGACACAGAGAAGGTTTGGGGGAACATTTTGCAGTTATAAATCTGCCTATTTGCTCTACCAGAAGGCCTCAAGTTTGTCTCAAAAATCATGCAAATAGAGCCATGTTTTTAAGTACTTTAACATAGCAAAAATAATAGCATGAACTACAGAACTTCCCACAATGACTGGATGCTTGTAAAGTGAAAACCCAACATTGTAGTTCCACCGTATTTTTTTTAATCTCTTTTTTGAAATTGTCACACATACTCTTACGGTTGCAAGTCAATTAAGTAAGCCCCCGGGACAGTATCATGGCTTTGTAAGGTTTTCTTTTCTTCTGTAAGGATTTACAATCTGATTTCTATTAATATGAATAAAAAATTATTTTTAGTGTTAATTTTGGTTAGTTAGAGGGGGAGTTATATTTTTATATAACAGCAACATAACTCTTTGTGAATCTTCTTTAACCAAGTTTATGCCATCTCTTAATCTCTTTTCCAGATATGATTACTTATTTCTGCGCAGAATTACATCTTTAAACAGCCAGTCCCCTTGAAACAGATTGAAAAAAAAAAAAAACCAAAGCACAACATCTGGAAATCTTATCAAACCAGTTTTGGCAGCATTATGACAGAAAGACAGTTTACAGCAAAAAGACAAAATCTAGAGTTTTGCAACTAAAGGTAGAGCAAGATTCTACTGTAACTGGAGTAGGTTTCTTTTCCTTAGTTTCACAAATGTCACATCCTTGCTACATCACAAATACTTCTGTAGTCATGTTCCTACCTCTCATGATGCATGTTTGGATAGAGAAGCTATAGAAGCTATGAGGATTTCAACAGAATCACTCCTCTCCTAATGTCTACTTACCTGCTAAATGGTATTTCTTTTTCAAAGCAGTGAAAGGCTGATCTAACCTGTTCCACACACTGCAAATTTTCACCTGTCCTCTTTTTAATCTCAGTATATTTCTGTGTTACACATTAATTTCTCTCCCATTCTATCAAAATTTTTAGATATCCCTTAACCACCCATGAAACTTCTAACTACTTTATTCAAATCTGTTTCAGCTGACATTGTTTCATTGTGACTATTTCCAGTTCCAAACTACCACTGTCAAGACATTTCTACTACTTTACAAATAGAATTAAATAAAGATATGAAAAGCCTTCATGATAAAAGACTACTTCAAAACTATGTAATTTCAACTTCTATGAAAACATATTACATTTAAATATGGAGATGAAGAAACTAGATCTGTTTCAGACCAGAAGTCAGAGACTTCTGATAGGTTTCAAAACTGAGACAATGAAACTGAAATCAGTAACAGTGTATCTTAGTATGAATCCTATCCTCATTTTGTTTCTCTTAAAAAAGTTTAAATTGCATCAGAGTGAAGAAGAAGCTATTTATCCATAAACATGATATCTCTGCATAGTCTTGTTTCTGTGTACTGTGGAAATACATTTCTGATGCTGACCTTTGGATACTGCCTGAAGAAGCAGTATCTGTTGTGACGACATGAGTTTTCTCCCTTGTCACTGGATGAACACAAATGTGATTCCAGCTTATGTCTTTTTCATTTATCCCTAATGTCATATGGCATGCGGATATCCATAGGAGAGAGGGAAGTAATAACAGTGAGATCTCTGGCATAGAAACTGTCTCCAAATTTTTATTTCTATTATATTTGTGTTTGCAGGCATAAGGAAACAGAATATAAGTTTTCATAAATACCATATCCTGGTATGACCTCTGAGTCCAAAAGGAGCTTTACACAGATACATGCTAGTATGAAACACAGAATCATCACAGAATATCCTGAATTGGAAAGGACTCACAAAGATCATCAAAGTCCAGTTTCTGTCCCTATGCAAGACAGCCCCAACCTTCACACTATGTGACTGAGAGCATTGTCCAAACACATCTTGAGCAACACTGTCAGGCTTGGTGCTGTGATTGCTTCCCTGGGGAGCCTGTTCCAGTACCCAATCACCATCTGGGCAAAGAACTTTTTCCTAATATCTAACCTAAATTCATGCCACCCCCTTAGCTCCTGCTGCTCATCACTGGATAGAAGAAATGAGTGCCATGAAGATGAGATCAAACCTGTAACGAATTAGCCTCTCAAAAAAATATGCCAGGAGCAGTCACATACCCCTTCCTGTTGAGGCCAGGCATCAAAGACAGGCATTGTACTTATTGCCTTACAGTGATTTTGCAGCAGCAGGATAACCTCAGAAAGTGAATGGAGCCAAACTTAACTGTTTAGGGGCACAAGGATTATATCTTTCCCACTACAATGGTTTTCACACTGGAGAGTGATACATCTGTGCCTCTGCAGGAATGGAAGAACATCTTAAGGATAGAAAAAACCAGTATTTTATATTGTATCAAAGAGAGCCTCTCTGGCAGGGTTGCAGTAAAATTTCATTAGGCCCACTGGTGTTGGAAGACAAGTTAATTAGGGAGGAATAACTTGGGAGGAAAGTTATTCAGGGAGGGAAGACAAGTTATTTTGCTTCACGAAGCAAAAGTAAAATACAATTATTTGAATCTATCGCCTTTATTCTCTCTTCCTCATATTGGAGTTCCCTGATTTACAAAACACACAAAGTTAAAGGCTATTTCAGTTTCAGCTACCTTATGGCACAGAAATTAAGTAAAGGTTCACTGTAATTAAGCAGTCTGATTTGTAACATCATTCACTACTGGTAACTGTAACATGAAGAAAGCTAATTAAGCTGAACAAATGCAATATTCATGGAATATGTTCTTTGCAAGCAAAGTGATTCAAGATCTAAAATGTAAGTACTTGAGGTTCTTGAGAACTACAGGGATCATCTGTGAAAGGCTCTGTCAGTACAACTTAAGCTCAGGAGTTCTATGTGGCACTGCATTTGTTAGAAACACCTACAACTCACTCAGCAGCATAAAATGACTTAATTTCACAAAAGGGGATATGTGAAGACCATTTCATAGAGGAACAATGGGCTGTTTCTCCAGAGCTACAGAAACAATTTCTGTACAAAGTAAAAAATTTATTTGAGGTATGATCTAGTCTTTCATTAAAAATTGTAAAGTTTCATGGCAAAACAGGTAGGACAATAATTTGCAAAATGAGGAAGATTCTGGCTATCTGAAGTTCTATTTTCTGTTCTTAAGTTTGGTTATGCAAAGCCACAGGCAAGATTTTTTTGTAAAGATTCAGAAGTGAATGCTGCAAACAGATAAAAGTAAGAAAATATCAGAGCCTCCATGAGAAATAGCAAGGACAAAAGAAATTGTAAAGAAAAAAACTAGTAAACATCATGTGAGAGCAACAGTCTAATGATGAGAACATGGATCAGAGGGGAAGCAGATGAAAAGGAGGCCAACTATAATGGAAATGTGAAAATATAAGGCAGTTAAGTTAAATACCAATGACATGCTACCTTGCACAGGGAGATGAAAGAGAAAACCTACAAAGAATGAAAAAGAGAAAGGAAAGAAAAATAAAATACAATAAATAAATAAATAAATAAATCTTTAAAACAATATAAAGGCAAGATAAAACCATGGGGTCAGAAGTTATTGAAGAACTGAGGGCAATGATGACCAGTGGATGTGGAAAAGGAGGGCAAACACTGGAAGATCAGCAATGGAACAACTGCATGTCTTTTTCTCTATTTCACTTTTATATACTGTGCTATATTTTTCACACTCTCCAGCCAGCTGCAGCAGCATGGATCATCTACAGGATCCATTAACCAACAGCAATAATACATACGAGTTTAAAGTTACTTTCACATCACAAAGGGGAGGGAAAAGATTACAGTGTCACCTAGGTCTAGATACCATCAAGATAACATGAGGGAAAGTTATGAAAATTAATTTCCCTGTTTTAACAGCCATACTTTCTTCTCCACACAACCATGCTTGTTGTTTCGGGTAACCGAGAACACATCACCACTTACCAACACCCTTTAGCATATGGATATATTCTCATAAAACTATGTGTGGGCTCTTCAGAAAGAGCCCATTTGAATTATTCTGAGTCACATGGTATGGACTAAATGCACATATAGGAGTTTATCATGGTGTAACAAAAACTGCGTAATCTAGTGTTAACTAAACCATAGCATGGAGATATTTTGGGTTTTCCTTGAAAGCACTGTACTCAAAATTCTGCCAAGACAATTGCAGCATACACAATATCAAGCACCTCACTTGTCACACATGTTTTCAAACAGTAAGGCCGTCACCAGACAGAAGAATTATTATGTGGTTGTTTATACAATATCCTGTTGACTTGTTGGTTTTAATTATATTTACAAAACCAGCCACCATACACCAGAAAGAAAAAAAAAATATTCTTCTAAAAAGCCATCATTTTATTGAAAGCATAGGAGGGCAATTCACTGTATATTGTATACTTTGAGGTAAAGTAATGCCATGTTGCTCACCTTGATCTCTTTCATGCCATGTCCGACTCCCTGCAGCTGGTGAATTTGGAGAAGGATAGAAGTCTCCTGTTGGGCTTGGCTCCATATTTTCATCTATGGAGATAGTTTTGGGTCTTTTGCTGTTGAATAATTGTGAGATTTGGCAGTGAATATGACATTCACATAGTAGTATATAAACTGCTTGGATCCCAACAAATATTTCAATAGAGAATAATTCAGGTTTGCAAAGGGAAAAAAAATATATTAGAGCCTACATTAACTTGTACAGGTGATGTTATTTATTTAGATTACTTAGATATGTAATGCAGGTATGTGCTTGCATTTTTCACATGACTTACTATTTCAGAGATTGCATGAATGGGTAACATAAAAGTCTACCACTATTTCACTTAACAACCAAGAAACCAGTTGCTGTAGCCTACCAATGAAAGGTTGTGTCATGAAGGTGTTAAATATTACCTAGAAACCATGAAAGTAAAAAACAACAACGAAGATAAGGTAGAACAGGAACTTTTGGGAATATGTTAATAAGGAAAAAATGTAGTTTACTGGATTTCATTGGTTCAAACTCCTATGCTTTTCAAAGAGGTCTAGCCTGAATCAAACACTTTTCATTTTTTACTAGTTTAATTAAAAACAACAAAAGACGCATATTTCATGGCACACTATATAATATGAGGTTCAATACAGTGTAGGACAGTGAAAATAATCCATCCATTTCTAAAACGTACATGGTGTACTGCTCAACTGAAAATATGATGGAATGAAACAGAGGAAGAACCAGGTGCCAGTGGAAGAATGCCTCAGCCCTCTGACAGTCCTGTTAACTCCTGCCCTACCTTGCAGATACTTCCTGACTCACTGGGTTGCAGAAATGTGGGGCAATGACAGGTCCTATTGTGTTTATGATTTCATGGCATATTGGACAATTTCAGACAACCAAAGGGATCCAGTGGTCTGACAGATAGTACTTTATCTGGGAGTGAGGAGGGCACTGCAGGTTCTCTCCCTCTGTGGGCTCACGAGCTGCTCCTGAGGGAGGAAATGGAGTATTTGTCAGATATGGGAGAAGGGAGTATATTGAACAAGGAAGAAGTGGATTCCTCAATTAAATTGCATGTAGTAGGCACATGAAGACCCTTGGGAAAAGTTAGCTTGTGACTATCTCACGTGCTCCCCCGTATTCCCGCTCTGTTGGGAAATACCCCCTGAAAGAATGAAGCAGGAAACATACTTTCGTGAGCTAGGATGATGTTAAAGACATCTTGTCTTTACATATCTGTCTTAATGCCTTTTCCACAGGAAACAGTATCTGTCTCAACATATCTTAAAGATGGAGGTCCAACAGGAAGCTTTCAAAGGCAGCCTTTGTGTCTGCAATCACCCCAAGCCCTGCCAGAATGTTCCTAATTGTTACATCTTCCTTCAACTCAGCAGCATTTTTAGGATGTGACAATGGGGTGCTTTTCTCACTTGTCCCCTATAAAATTCACTTCAGCCTCTAATACAGACCGTTCCTGGCATCTCCCAGTCACTCCAGAGATCAAGATGGGTTCTGCATTCCTGTGCCTTGATGGCATTACTCTACATTGTGCCCCAGTATCCATCAATGCTCTATACCTCTGTGGATCCAATGTGCCAGACCATCGAATCTACACAGTCCAGTACACCCTGTCATCCTTTTCCTTCTCCTGGCTGAAGGCAGGGACCCTCTACACCTGTTTCTGGTCAGAGTATTCACTATCTGACCTTTATGATGCCGGATCAGAAGTCCTCTCGCCAGGATCAGAGTTGATTTCTGTCCTTCTATGTGTGGGAGGTCACTGATTGGGAGGACACTTTCTTGAGTATCTGCAGGAACTACATGGATAGTTTTCTTGGGTGACCCCTTCTTAACAACTCTCTTCCCTCTCAATTCACATACCCAAGCTTCCATTTAAGGGTGGATTCTCCTTCCCACATCTTCATGTCTTCCCCCTGGTCACACAGAGAGAACTAGAGTTCACCAGGGGAGCCTGCACATGGTGCTTCCCTTCCCTCTGGCTGGACAAGGAGAGGACCAATCTCTTGAGCTTCTCCTAAGCACTGAGGTGCTGGCCCATGTGGATAAGGAAGTGCTCAGAGTTTCTCCCACATTCTGGAGCCAGGAGGACATCATTTCTACAGGTGGTGGATCCATCTTTAATGTTACCAAGCTATTGGAATATGATGGGGGGGCACTTTGAACTACCTTCCTCCACATGGCCATTGTGCAAGCAACATCCTCTGAATCTTTAGGTGAGTTATCACTTCTAAGTTTACTATAAATGATTTCCAGTACTGCTAATTCCCTCAGATGATGGATACCCTCATCTGCTGTAATCCACTTTCCTGGGGAGCTCATTAGATCTTCCTTAAATGGATATCTTGCCCTCATCCTTGCAAGCAGCTGTCTCCAAAGACTGCAAATTGTTCCTTTTCCAATTCCTCTTTCAATTTCTCAATCTCTAGTGAGGGATCCTAGCTGTTTGGCTTCATGACCTTGAAATTCTTAACTATCAGCCCCATTATCCCAGCATCAAAGCAGCCAGGTTGGAATCCACTCACCTGGCTGGTGGCTGTAATCCTTTTGCAGGTCTTGAAGTTCTGATGAGGTCAGGGACTAGGTAACTTCAGTTCCCTGTTTGATTTTTCTGATTCCTTCCAATGTCTTTGATGAAGGACTGGCTTTTCCATCTGCCCCCTCTTCTCTTTCTTCTCCTTCTTCTCTCTCTTCTCCTTCATCTTCCTCCCTTATCGATGATATGGACCTGTAGCTTGTCTTGTCCATTTTTTCCTTTTCACTACTGGGGCAATTACTGTAGCTGTCATGGTTTGAGTCCCCATCTCAAACTTGGTGCTCTCCAAAGTAGTTTGGTTCCCTGCCTCCACCACAGTCTTCTGAGACTACTCAAAAGCGCCTTGGTAGGCACAGGCCAGGCCCCAGTACAGGGTGAGAAGCTGTTGGGATCCACTGGGATAGGCAAGGCACCCTTCCACCAGTTGATGTGTCAGTTTATTAGGGTTGGATACCTGTTGAGGTGTGAAGTCTCAGCTAATGGGAGGTGTCAGCTGCCCTAGGAACCTGCCTAAATCCTTCCATTCACACTGCCATCCAGGAACAGGACACCTTAGTGTACATTTCNGCCCCAGTACAGGGTGAGAAGCTGTTGGGATCCACTGGGATAGGCAAGGCACCCTTCCACCAGTTGATGTGTCAGTTTATTAGGGTTGGATACCTGTTGAGGTGTGAAGTCTCAGCTAATGGGAGGTGTCAGCTGCCCTAGGAACCTGCCTAAATCCTTCCATTCACACTGCCATCCAGGAACAGGACACCTTAGTGTACATTTCAATCACCTAAAGTTTGCTTTCTCTTACACCAGGATAACTCTAGATTGCACAAACCCCATAATGTGCTGACAGTTTGTGTTAGCAATAGTGAAAGTACCAAACAGCTTGCATAAGGGTTAACAAAGACCAGAGGAGTGTTCATTATAAAGCCATTCATAT
>VXBA01004407.1:18779-117900 GCA_013399895.1 Serilophus lunatus | reverse complement strand
ATAATACCAAGTGCGCAATAGAATAAAGTAGACAGTTTGGACCATCTTGGGAACAACATAGTGTGTCATTCTTACCCTGAATGCAACAGTGGTGGAGTCACTGTCCCTGGATGTGTTTAAGGATAGGTTAGATGATGAACTTAGTGGCATGGTTTAGATGGTTTAAATGGTATAGATGTTAGACTGATGTTGGGTAGGTTGTTAACCTAGGTAAAAGTTGGACTTGATGATCTCCATGGTATTTTCCAACCTTATTAATTCTGGGTGTAACTAAGTTTCAAACAAGAGGGCTTCAACTCTCCCACGTGACAAGCAAACATATTAGAAATAACCTCCTATTTTATACAAACATTTCTGGCAAGATTAGCCTTTGCAGCAAGCTGGTAGTTCTTAAAAGGAAATTCAGACATCCATTATCTTGTCTTTCTGGAGATCAGGTATACTTAACATAGTGTATAAGTTCAACTTTGTGCAAAAGCCTAGTTTCCTCCTTTACTTCCCTAAATCTTAAATAGTTAAGACTTTTGATTATAAAATATCCTTCTCTTCCTGCAAAAACCTTAACTTGCACAGCTCTCTAAAGTAAGTAATTGTCTTTTTACCAAGAAACATCCTTTTTCACCAGAAGAACTATTTGGGCCACATAATTGCACTCAGTTACCAACTTACCAGACTAAAACCAGGTTTTAAGAGCTTTAGAGACAAACAATACTATAAGCTTTCTTTGCTGAAAAATGAAAACAAAAAACAACCAAACAAAACTAAACCAGCACAAACACATATTTTCCTTCACTGCTTTCTAAAATAGAGCCAAATTCTGAACTGAAAACTCAAATGAAAGTCACCTTATTGAGACAGACAGGCAATAAATAGGATCAGACAAAAAAAACAAACAACCCAACCAACCAATATAACCAAGCAAATATTATAAAGAAAAAAAGCTTTTGCCTTACCAGAAAAGGAGGAAAACCTCTCCACATACACAAATATTTTACTCTCCTGTGCCTTTCCTGGTAGAACGTTTTATAGAGTTACCTGATTTTCCTAAGCATGTCTGATGGGACACAACTGTGTCAGTACCTTGCCCTATACAGCTGTGCAAAATCTGAGTCAGTAACTGGTGCCCTGACTGCTTGGGAGAAGGAGAGGAATAATCTCACAACAAAATGCAGTTAATAGCCTGGTATTTTATTCCAGAAATATGTTGATCTTTTGTTTATATGCACGGATGGGTTACCTAATAAACACAATAAAGTTGGCCTAGCTGTTTCTCCGCTATATATCTCTGGACTAAAGGAAAATCCTTCTTTGACCTATTCTTCACCTACTTTCCATCTCACTGCAAAGCTGAATATATGTGATTTGTTATGTTTTACAGAGGATGCAGCAACTGAAGTCAGTTCTCTAACATGACTTTTATTTCCATTAAAATAAAATATGTACATCCCCAGAGCCACAGCAATAGTATGATTTCCCACAGCAGTCTAATAAGAAAGCACTCTATGCATGTGATGAAGGTTATCTTCAGTGGATTCATATCCAGCAGGGTTTTTAATTAGTATACTGGAGTACCTAAGGCCAGTGGATATAAATCTGAATATTCTGCTTCCCACTTGTACTGATGGTGTGCCTTAAAATTCATAGGCAATGAAAATTCAAGCTTGAGCATACCTGCAGCTTAAATTTCTGATGTGCAAATATCGATTCACTCCATAATCAAGATTTAGACCTAAAAGAAGTGAAGTTAATAGAGGATCTAAGGCACGCAGATAACAAAAGCAGAAACAAGTGGTGGTGTATGAGAAATTCCTAGAATGAAACTGAGCAAAACCAAAGTAAGCACTTCTGAAGAAAAGACAGAAAGTACTTAAAAAGCTTGTACAGACACTGACTGTGAAAGAATGCAGCAAGAGTTCTAGATTCAAACAAAAAAGATATAGAAAAGACAGATATAAGCATTTTAATAACGCTTTGATGTTTTAATAATGGATACATGGTGAAAATCAGGATTAATACTGGATTTTAAAAGATAGCATTACAGCTCAGTCCTTTACAAAAATTTAGTCACCACTCCACGAGTTTGTTATTTATTTTAGTGAACACTAGTATTGTAAAAATTATTCAAGATACTTATAATGTCATTAATGACTGTATGCAGGGACTGTTGCTTTCAGCTTTGGAGACTTTTACTAATACTATTACTAGGTATCTGAGCATGGTCTACTTTCCAAGAGGCCATGGCATGTTTTGACCTATCTGTCATTTTTCTCCTGAAAATTTATATGTGTATTTTCACTTTAATATAGCTAATGTGTATCCAAGTATGTATATTCTGTATTTCTTTAACTTAGATCTTCAATTTTATAATGAAGTTTTGAATGACTTTTAAGGACGTTCATAATTCTTTAAGCAGGAGTTCTCACTCAAATATTAGATGACCAGATCTTATTTTCTTGAGAAGAAAATAAAAATAAAAGCTGCATTTCCCTCAAAATCAGCAAAACTGACTGTCTTCAGAGTCATCCAGTTTCCAATATATCTCAGGCACATGGTTTTCCTTTGTCTCAAGTGGTTTTCTTTTTAATTCACCAAAATCTTCTTGTTCAAGAATTTATTGTGTACGCATTTTCCTTTTCCAAATAAAGCTCTCTTCTGGGAGGAGAGACTCAATATTTCCTTCTAATTCTGGCAGTCTTGTCCTGGCTTTACGAAGAACAAAAATGATGACAATTTGAGTAGCAAGAATATTTGGGGTGTAGCTGAAAAAAAAAAAAAAAAAAAAAAAAGGTGGATCCCTCACAATATAGAATGGCTGAGATACACCATGGCCCACCTTTCATTGATGCTAGGATTAAAGGATTCCAGGGAATTTTGGATCATTCAAGTCGCAGGTGCTTGGAAAAATCTAATGTTATGGGTTTTTCTATTAGCCTTTACCATTCCAAACTAGGATGCACAGACCATATCTTTGATGATATAGAGGTGGTTGCATACTTAATATCAAAGTGAATGGAATGAATTGATGATAGCTTTGATTTTCTTAATTGCTTCTCAAAGTATCAGCCACCATTCATAATTTTTTCAGCTTCTACCATTTCAGTTTGCTAATGCCTTGGTTCTGGTATTGTCCGCCCAACAGCTTTTCCTGTATGATGAACCAAATGCAATCCCTTCCTTTCACTCCAGACTTAAGAGGAGTACACAGGGCTACATAAGCATTAGAGTCTACCACAATGCTGAAGTTCAAGATGTGTAACAGAGCAGTTATGCAAACATCTAATTCCTGATGTTAAGTGGCACTTCTCACTCAGCTTAGATGGATGTATGTGTGAGAGGTGATACAACATGGGAAGTAGGGAAGAGTTCTTATTGAATCAGGACTCCTAATTTTCCAGCACCTGTAAGAACAACACAGGAATCTCATTTACCAAAGCAACAGTAGCAGTGAAAGAAATAGAATTTGTTCTCCGAGGAATACCACGGTTTTCATGTATATTGTTTTAAACAGTGTAGTATTATGGGTAGTTTTATTGGGTTTATTATGTTTGCATTCCTAAGTCCTAATTGAATAATTGCTACAGTTCTTTTGACAAGATCCACATTTCCTAAATGACAGCTCAGTATTTTTCCTGAAACTAACATAACTCTTTTTAAATATATTCTTTTTATTACTCATTACTGCCTGAGTCTCACACCAACTTGAAAAGTATCTAACTTTCCCTGTTAAACTGAAGTATTAGAGTGAGTTATGACTCACTTGTGAGTCAATGCAAAGTGTGTACAGTTTAACTAATGCACAAATCTGTTGAGTAAAGCTACAATTACTGGCTGGACATAGATTTCACTTTCAGGTAGGACAAGCTATTATTCACTCGAATATTAAAATTCATACAAATGAAATACTCCACAAATACTCAGTAAACTTATACAGAAACCTGAACGATGTCTTTGACAGTGCAAAACTGACTTTGATCACATAATTAATTTTCAATTTCTGCCATAGAAACCACTGACAGCGCACTTATGTTTGTACATTTGGTCTTCCATAGCAGAGATTTTTAAGCTAGATTCTGTTAAATTTACTTTCATTACACTTATAAATTCATGTAACAGCTCTTGACATGGCACCTTAGGAGAAGGCCCTTCAGATTTCAGGCAATTTCTTAAGAATTATACTTTGTCATTCCCTATTTATATAAGAATTGAGAAATAAATATAAAAATGTGTATTTAAAAAAACCCATAATTAATGAAAAGTAGTTTGATATTGAATTTGTGAAGCTATAGTTATTAAAAATAAAAGAATAAATTATGATTAATAATGCACTAAGCAGTGTTTATGTTTATATTTTCTTTTCTGTTCTCATTATCATGTCGAATATATTTTGCAACTTATCAGTACACTATAATTTTTTTATACACTAATATCTTACGGAACTTTTTCCATGTAGATACACACAAAAACTAACAGCTTAACTGTATCTCTGTTTCAGCGTTACTAACTTTTTTCCAGTACAATATTATGAAATTATTTTTCACTTGGAACGCTAGTATCATATGTATTTAAATGCATTTATCATATCTTCATATATTCATTTAGCACTTTTAAAGCACCTCACTTATACATATAGCAAAACTTGCTCTCCTGCTTATTCATCTTGGATTTTTCACATTCATAGATCATCTACTGAAGTTGTAGGCACAGACCCTGTATGGACTGTATGATAAAAATGTCATGTCACTTGAGGAGCGAAGGCAACAAGGTCAAATGTTTGACCATGGTTAGAAGAGAGTTTTCAGCAACTGCTGTAGGTAACATTTATGATAATGAATAATATTTTTTTCTGTCCTGACACAGAGTAAGATCACTGCATACCTAGAAAATTGCTCCTCATGGTATAGATTTTCTTCCATATTTTGCCTGGCTCAATGGTGTGATTCTATGATTCTGTGATTATTTAAGTATTATGTAAAGAACAAGGTATTTGGGAGAGAAGTATGTTTTTGATATATACACTGTATAGTTAGAGGGGGGAAAAAACCCAACATTAAATTTCAATCACAACATCCTTTCTACAGTCTATCTTCACATAAACAACAAAGAAGTTACAGGTAGAGTTTGGGGGCAGTAGAATTTTAGACAACTTCAACCACAAAAGAAATTAGCTGCCCAGACACATTTCATCACCTGGTATCATCCAATCTTTCATTCAGACTGGACAGCCTTAAATCAATGCCACCATCTATTATTTTAGAAGGACTGCAATTCCACACCATATTGCCACAAATCAAGTGCACATTTCTGTGTTATCATATGCTCCCTCATCCTCAGATGACAGTTTTATATAGCTTATGAGCTTACATGCGTTTATTTTGTATTTTTCCCGACAGACTGCTGATTTTTGCTGTTGCATAGAGATCCAGCATTTTTGAGTTTAGAAGCCTAGCCTCATAAGGACCCTCGAGGGAATCAACTAGGGTTTCTGCAGATTTATGGGAGGGAATTTGTGTCAGAAATACCTCTTTATTGTTTAAAGAACCCCTTACATATTATAAAATTTTTGCTGCTGAAAACATTTGGTAGTAAATAGAGTAATGCTAAGGCATGAGCTTTTTTGAAAATTGCTGGCTATACATCCTTAACTTGTGTTTAAATGAAAGCACAGTTCTCATTGATGTTTCTGGCTCAGAAAGTTGCACCCCTGTTGACATTCTTGTCAGTAGTCTCAGCAGAAAGAAGCACCTTCTTCTTGAATAGCTCTTGGTTAAAGCCCAAATGATAAATGCAACTGCTCTCACAGTTGAACTAATTCAGTGGATAGATGAAGGGATTTAATTCCCCATCTTTCCCAAAGCTGCTCCTTTTGAAACAATAAGTTCAACGAACAGAAAACAAAACGTATAAGCCTTCCTAAGACAGCCCAGAAAATCATCAAATTAAATCTATTATGTAAATGCATTCTTGGTATTTGACTTGATGTATTTAATGATATTGCTTATAAGCTTTCTATTTCTCTACATATGATAGTCTTCTTGTCTCCATTTTAAAATACTGTAAAGTCTTACTTCTGTCTTGCCTCTTCAAAGCTCAGGGACCCTGACTGTGTTAGGCAAGATAGGTTTTTAGGCTAGAAGGTTTTTTAGCTGAAGGTTAGTTACTTGGTTAATGCAGACAGACAACTGAAATTTGCTTGCTTTGGCTAACAGTCTTAAGGACTACTACCATTTTTATATTTTTACGGGATTATAATAAACATATAATGAAACACTAACATGGGGAGCTTTTTCTATATCCTAAGTGGGGCCTCAACTGGTGTTCAGCATTTCTGAGGTAGTACACAGGCTCATGGGATCAACTAACACTGAGGGAAATTTCTGCTAACTACCTAATACAGGGAGTATGCCTGCAATGCTTTCTGCATGGGACAGTCTGGGGGGATTTAGGTATTGAAGTGTGTTTATAATTCTGTAGGTCTTCTTCAAATACCTCATAAATATCTACAATTGTGATCTAGCTGTTGTATTACTGATACCAATCCTGAAGGTGTAGTTCTCTCATTATTGATTAATTACTTGTTGCTTATAAATGCTTCAACCTTGATTTAGCTCAAATCAAGTGAGCAGAGAAGTTTTTCCATGTGAGAGTTGGAATATTGAGTTTTATGCTATATCTCATGCAACTCCTTGGAGATCAGCAAAGGTCCTGGGAAGAAAAAATATTTAGGACGCCTTTGTAAGTAACTGCTGGAATAATGAAGTCAATTAGGAGGGAAGGATACAGAGGAGTGATACCTAGGACACTTCGCAGTGCTGGAACAAGAGCAAGGGAGAGGAAGGTCCTAGGACAACAGCAATAAATCTGGACCACAAGGAAATGCTTATATCACATGTCTATAGAAGAAGAAGCAAGGATAAATTTTGACCGGGAATGCAATCACCAAGCTGTACTTTACTGTGCAATGAGGAATAATAAAACCCAGAGACAAGAAGGTCATTATCATTCTGGCAATAATATCTCTCTTAAAAGTTCTGATTTTTTCCTTAACCTTAGATTCTAAAAGCAGATTCTAAGGAAGTTACAAAACACAGGCACTGCGTTTTCTGAAGAAAGTCTGAAACAGTTTTGCTTTGTGTTAAGTTAACCCTGATTTTTACTGTTTACTTGTAATATGAGTAATAAATAAATATAAAGCTTTTTCTTCCAAATGAAACATCCATGATGTGCTGATACACACTGGTATTTATAAGGTTATTTTCCTCCTGCCTGAACAGGAAAAACGCATTTAGGTCAGTCTGAGGAACTGATTTATATTGTGACAGGAACAATGTGTTTTATAGTGTTGTCTGACTCTGTCTATCTATTTATAGTTCCTGGTCCAGCTCACTCCTAGACAAGCACCCTGTCATGCCTCTTCTTCTCTTAATGTTCTCAAAATTATGACTTTGAGCTGTCCTCCCTCTTTCACTTCTGCCTGGGAGATCAGAATTACACTACTTTCTAAATAAATATATTTAAGTACTGCAAAACTAAGTCCCGTTCAAATGAATTTGCTTCACAGTTTGATCAGTGCCCTAGATGTAGGTCTCATAGCACTTTATGAGGTACATTTCACAGCATTGTATCATCACTGTATGAGGTATATTCCACACCTTTTTATCATGGTGTTTTATAAGATATACTTGATAGCATTTTATGTAGCCACTTTACCAGATAGCATGAATAGCATTTTAGCAATAAACTTTTAAGGCACATTTCATGGTATACTCTTGTCTACAAATATAAAAGCACAGAAACAGAGATAGAAGATGTGAAGAGCAATATTAACTCCTATTATTCTGAAGAAAATAATTGCGAAACTCAACTCACTGTACGGTACGTCTTTTTGCACAAGGAAACGTAATATGGGATTTTAAGACACAGAGATTTTCTGCTTTGGCTCTTACATGATAGAGCTGTCCTCTCAAAGGTGTATTATCAGTCTCATAGTACTTATAGTATCTCTGTATATCCTGCTAATGTATTCTCACTATTTTCAGATATATTTTTCTGCTTTCTTTATAAATAATTTCCAAGTTCTCTGGCATAAGAGACTTATGCAGAAATGCAGTCTCTATACTTACACATCCAAGCTCCCTGCTGTCAGTGCACTTCTGCAACATTCAAAGATGTTCTGCAGCCAAGCTCTCCAGGCAAAGTCCTCAAAATTAACAAATAGGTGGGCACCAAAACAGAGAAGTAAAAATAACATACAGTTTTCCTAGTAGTGGGAACAAGCCAGAATGAAGGAAAAAAAATGGTAATATTTTCAGATTTTTTGTCACGGAAAATAAACAAAAAATACAATAAATTCTGAGGTTTTTTTCCATACTTCTTACAGACCAGCATATTTGCCAGAGTGACCATGAAGAACAGAATCATTAACATTCTTACAACACCTGCCAAATATGAAAAACGTAATAGGAAAGACAAAGTGGCTATGTTTGCAGAATTTAAAGAGAGGCTAGAAAGGGTTGGAAGATGTTTCTTTGGTCTGAAAATGAGAAGAGCGGAGAAATTACATGATCTGAAGCTTATGACTGAAAAAAATCTTGGTATGACTTGTTAGGAAACGTTACTCAAAAATGCAACTCAGCAAAGCTTTTACAGCACACAAAAAATATCCACTAAAAACTGTTTGTGTAAATTGACATAGGATAAAAACCCATATTGAAAGTGGCATAACATGATAGCGCTAAACAAACAATTTTATTATATCCCATTCAATATAGTGACCTTGCTATGGGTTATGGGGGGAGGGAGTGGTGTTTTGGGTCTCAAGGGTTTCGGGTGAAGGGGGGAGGGAAGGGTGTTTAGGAGGGTGTTTGGATGGTTCACTTGTTGCCCTGTTTAAAAACATGGATTTTTTTAAGAAACCCGAAGGACGGACCAGGATCGCAGTGTCCGCTGAAGAGCAGGGCTCTCCCCCGTTCCAGGGAGAGATGGGAACGGAGCTGAGCCCAAGGAGTCGCTTCTGCCATCTCTCCGTTTTTTCTCCGTGATGCCGACGGTTGCGAGAGAGGGAGCTCCGGGGCGGCAGCGCAGTGGGCTCCTGCTGCCCCCCCGCCCCACAGCCCCATGTGGGTGGGGAGCGGTGTCCCGTCCTGCCCGCGCCTCTTTGCTGGCGGCTGCGGCTCCTGGCAGCAGCGGCGGGAAGAATGGTGTGGCGGGCAGAACTGTGCTGTGAGCACCGCTGCTGGACCTCGGTGCACCTGCGGTCAGCAGCAGGGATGCGGAGAGCCGGCAGGGTGGCACGGGCAGTGTGGTCCCGGCAGAGGTGGCGGTGGCAGCTCCCAGCAGTGAGTAGAGTGGAGCGGTGGCAGGTGGCGCAGGGCAACGGCTTTTCTTCGGTCCGACAGCAGACAAGAGCCCTCGCCGGGAATGGCTGTGGCCGCGCAGCCCCTCCTCACTGCTGGGAGGCGTGTGGTGGCGATTGCGCCCATGGGCAGCTCTCACTGCCTGTGGCCGGTCCCTGTGAGCAGCGAGTGCCCCATGGGCGAGGCTAGTGGCCCTAGGAGTGCTCCCGCGGCCAGTGGCGATGGTGGCTGCCGGCCTCCAGGCCCTGACCACACGGTGTTTCGGCGGGAACCGCCATTGTGCTCAGAGTACCAGATCCCGAAAGCAAGGCGGAGCCCAGCGCCGCCAGACAACCAGAGGACAGCCTGGCTGGAAAGAAGACATCAGATTCCTGTGGGACTTCGAGGACATAAAAGCCGTGGGCACGCAAGTCCTACCCCTCTTCTTGGCTGTCTCTTGAGCTGAGAGGATTGCCGCTCCCCCTCTCCCAGCTCCCAGACCACATGGCTGGCCTCCCCCCACTTCCATTGGCAGGGGCGGCAGCATCGAGCATCGAGCTCCAGGGGTGGCACCCGGAGACAGCATAGCCAAATTACAAGTGATAGTTTCCCCGTGGGTTACCCTGGGGGGAGGGAGTGGGATGATTTTCACCATTTTTTGTCTTGCAGGAGGCTCCAAGGACTGGGAGTTTACCATCATAGAGGCAGCTTCCCTTCCGTCCCCTTCTTTTCAGCCAGCCACCCGGCTTTGAGGAGCAGTTTGGTTTTTTTGTTTTCTTTGTGTGATATTGTCGGGTGTTACATTTGCATATGTTGTCTTGGGCTCACATGACGTTGTTTTTTTGGTAGAGGTCCTAGGCAATAAAACTATTACGTGCTGTTGGATCTGTTCAGTCTTCCATCATTGTTGTGCATGCCCCCTGGTGATAAAAGTGGTTCAATCCACCACAGACCTGTAAGAGTGAGTAGATTTAGAATTCCATCGTTCGACTCCCAGAGTCTTTTCAAATTCACATATCAATCTAGTTATTAAAGTAGTAACCATGCAGAAAGCCACACGTACATATTTACATAATAAATGAAAAAAGAAAAAAAATTAGAAGCAAGACAGGTTTCAAAACTTGTGAAGTTTATGTTTTCATTCTTTTTGCAAAAAATTCTGTCTTAAAGATGCAATATTTTAAATCATTTGCATTTTCCTGTAAGATGCACTTAAATTTTTTATTGTATTCATTTAAATTTAAAAGAATTGTGATAAGAAAGGTTTTTTTAAAGTTGCACAAAATCAATTCTCCTGCATGCAAAGTACCATACCTTGCAAGTTCATTGATATGTAAGATAAAAATATCAACAGTGTACTCTATCTTGGAGTTGAGAATACCAGCACCCACAATTTCAGCAGGTAAGATTTTGGGGGTGACATGCAGTTTCCTATTCTGAAGCCATGCACACAGAGAACTTCAGAGAGATTTCAGATTTCTCATGAACACTTAACATCTTCAGAGTAGTGAGGAAAACATTATTAAACTATAATTCAGAGTACAGACTGCACAGAAAATTCTGGATTGGTACATGACAATGCCACAATGATTTCTTCTAAAAACATGTGTTCAGCTTTTTCCAACCAATTAAATAATTATTTGCAGCAATGCTTAGTGCTCAGAGAAAGATTTCTGGAGCCAAAGCTGCAGAGCACCAATACCATTAATACCTACATGATGAAACAAATAATCAAATAAATGTAAAGATGTGAGTTTCATGATATATTTATAATCAGAGAAAACACTATTTATAAACATTTCCAAAGCAAAGGGTGAAAAACAGGAAACAGGTTTTCTCCTTTCTATATAGTTGGGAAAACTATGTGAGTAAAGTGCTGCACAACTTAAGCATGGCAAATTATGCAATCTGTCCCACTTTTTTAATAATCACTTTTTTTAGAAGTGATTATTCTCTCATCATTTCAGGTCTATTAATCTATATAGTAAAGTTAAATCATGTTTCTGCATGCTATTAGTAAACAGGGGAATAGACGTTTTAATATTGGTTTGCTGTTGATGCATCAGATAAATTCTCAGGTAATCTGTCTGTCATCCTGACACTTCACAGTGATTGGTGGGTAACTAAACTCTGCAGCAGAGTCTTCTCACACAAGTAGCACTGAATATAAAGAAATTCGACCCATGAAGAGCATGTCCTTGTGGTGGACTGAAATGTTGTTAAGGTCTTTAACATAATTAAAATAATAAAAAATCTTTCTGTTAAACTGCAAGGAAGTAACTGCCTGTCTGTGGAGCACCTTCCTTGAGTGTGTGATAGTGAAATCTCTCCCCACCAGAGTAAACGTCCACTCTGGGAAAACCACATGCACACAGGACATTGACATGAGAGGCAGCTAAGAAGGGGTAATAAATCATCAAAGATCCCCAAACCATCCCCCATACTCATTCCTGAGGCCTTCCACCACCAGAGGATTGCACGTAATCCAAGTGAGTCAACAAGAGACTGCAAAGCTTTCCTCCACTCCCCAGGGGAGTGCCAGATGCCTGATGCCTGGCATCTTCTGAATGCATATTAATACATTGGACTCTATGTCTTGCAGGATCCTCACCACTAAGAAGACCAGAAGAAGACTCATGAGATGGCACTGGGTTCCATGGAGTTGTGACAATTTTTCTATTAATCCCTCTCTGTCACTCTCTTTCTTCCTTCCCTCCCCACCCCACCCCTCTGGCCTTTTCCTATTTCTTTCCTTCTCTCTCTCTCTGTCTCATATTTACTGTTAAATAAAATCCATACTATTGATTTTGCCACATGGTCTTCTTTGCACCTTAATTTGGGTAGAAGCATTTCTAATATTTTTAATAACCAGATCATAACAGTCCTTTGCATCCTGCTACTAGTGATACATCTACTTAAGTTGCTAGGAAAACTATTTGGTAACACAATAGTAATTTGTAATGTGAAGGCAACTAAAGATGACATAATTAATATGTTTTCATGAACTACTTCACATCATGACCATTACTTTTTCTTTAGGCTGGATAGTTATAATTTGCAAATAACACCTCCTGACTGCTGAGCTGTTGATGAAGTATGTGACTAAAAAGTCACATAACTGTCTGGCTCCCCTTATACGTCTCATGGTGCACCACAAGAAAGAAAATTACAAAATCTTGAATTTTTGCCAGACTGCCACGTAATTCTGAAATGGAATCAGCTATGTTGTTCAAGTATCTGTAGAAGGGACAACACAGCAGTGCACAGTTCATACATGAGATTCCCGCATGCACTGATGATGACATTCTGACATAGATGACTGAGAAGTTGATAAGCAAAGATGCTTTGCTGGACCTGTTACTGTCAGGGGATGTGAAAGTCAGGGACAGTCTTGACAACAGTGGGATGGTGTAGTTTAAGATCCCAAGAGAAGGGAACAAGAAAAAAAAACAGGCTTACAATCCTAGGTTTCATGGGAGCAGATGTTAGTTGTTCAGGGACCTTCCTGGAGGAATTTTATGGGATATGGTTATGAGAGAGAAGAGGGGTCCAAGACAGCTGACTGACATTCACACTATTTTTAATTTAGTTTTCAATCCTATTCCAAAGAAAACTTTTAAATGATCAAGTGTGTAACTTGCTAAAAGATTAATGTGTTCTCCTCTCCAAAATTTTTCATTTAAAAATATCAGATTTCAATGAGGGAAAAAAAGAAAGGACTCTCTATAACACAGATAACAAATAATGTGTCCTATAAAAACCAATAATCATAAAATATCTTTCTGGCACCCAAACAGAAATTTAATAATATGTAAAGTAGCAAAATCTGATTACATTCTGATCAATTTCTTATGAATATATGTTTAAATGTTATGTAATACCCTACTAGCATTTTTTTTCCCCCAAATCTTCTTTTTGTTATTATTCATGATCAGAGGAAAACATTTATCTCTACATTTCCCATTCAACACCAAAGCAAAATATGGCTTATTTTTATTATTTCCCTCTCTTTTTTCTTGTATTGTTGCTCACCTTGATTGAATTATCAACAAATATGGAGAACAATGCAATTAAAACTCAATGTGTGAGCGAATGTATACAGATACAAGGCCTGATTCTGCAACTTCTCCCTCACACAACTAACGTTAATCATGTAAGAATAAATCTATGGTCTCAGGGCTAAGAGAAGAAGGAAGCAAGCAACATTTTAAATTTTCTAAAGAAAAGATAGAAGCTGTAATTTTAGTTCTGTTGGGGCCACTGAAAGGGTTACTGTAGTGGTAGCTGTTTACATTGAATCTGAGCTGCAATCACAAATCAACTACACAGACACAGCTATGCTAATTATGTTTTCTGTCATGACATAAAAAATTCAACAAATATATGGATAAAACAAAACTCTGGTTGATGGACTTCTAAAAAAAATTCCACGGTTGATATAGATAGAAATAAACAGAAGCAAAAGAATAGGAACACTCTAGGACCTCCAGAAAGGCCAAACCTTGAAGGTTGTTAAAACTCAACAACATGAGAAGAATAAATTGTGCAGCTTTTTGGTTTTACTCTTATATATTACAGAAGATGGACTTCAGGATTGAAAACTTGTTTTAGCACATAAACATTTTCTTGGTCTAGCCTGGAAGTGAAAAGAATAAGTTGATTACTGCTTCATGTTTTATATTTTTAATAGGGCAAGTTATTAACTACAAACAACATCAAAACAAGCTGCTGATGAGCAAGCAGAATTTCACCAGATGCAAAGGATAAAAATAAACTTTCTTTCTCATAGTAATATTGTGTACACTCCAACTGATATTTGGTCTTGCACGCAACAGTATTAATTACCAACAATTAAAGAGAATTAACTAAAATAATTTGTATTATACATTTCTCTCAAGATCAGAAGACATTTGAATAACCTTTTTTATAAACTATATTGAGCTAGTAAGAAAACTTGCAAACAATGAAAGGTATATACTAATTTTTATACCAGTAAAAATATCAGCTCATATTTCAAACAGATACTGCCAAAGTGAGATGTTGCATGAACAGAAAAAATCTGACCTAGAATATCATTCTCTTTGTTTCTGTGGTAGAACACCAGAGAACATCCTTGTAAGGTGAAAAGTCTTGTGGCATAATAAACATGATTGGGGCCTAATAACAGGAATTGTATATGCTTTGACACAGGAGAATCACAAATAATCAGCTAGGTTGAAAAAGACCTTTGAGATCACCAAGTCCAACCTACGACCTAACACCATCTCGTCAAATAATCCATGGCACTAAGTGCCACATCCAGTCTTTTTTTAAACACTTTCAGGAACACTGACTTGACCACCTCCCTAGACAGCCAATTCCAATGCCAAATCACTCTTTCTGTGAAGATTTTTTTCCTCATGTCTAGCTTAAACTTCCCCTGGTGTAGCTTGAGACTGTGTCCTCTCATTCTGTTCACTGTTGCCTGGGAGAAGACATCAGCTCACAGCTGGCTACAACCTCCTTTCAGATAGTTGTAGAGAGCAATAAGGTCTCCCTTGAGCCTCCTCTTCTCCAGGCTAAACAGCCACTCTTCATAGGGTTTATATTCTAGACCCTTTATCAGCCTTGTTATCCTTCTCTGGACATGCTCCAGCAACTTGACATTCTTCCTAAACTTAGGGACCCAGAACTGTACATATTACCTTAAGGTGTGGCCTAACCACAGTTCAGGTTCAGGGAAGAATGACTTCCCTAGTGCTGCTGGCCACACTATTCCTGATCAAGACAGGATGCCATTGGCCTTCTTGGCCACCTGGGCACACTGCTGGCTCATGTTCAGCAGCTGTCAACCAGCACCCTGAGGTCACTTTCTGCCTGGTGGTTGTTCAGCCACTCTGTCCCTGGCCCGTAGTGCTGCATGTAGTCAAAGTTGTAGTCAAAGGGCAGGACCCAGCACTTGGTGTTGTTGAACCTCATACCATTAGATTCAGCTCATCTATCCAGCCTGTCAAGGTCTGTCTGCAGAGCCCCCCTGCCCTCTAACAGATCGACACATTTTCCCAGCTTGGTGTCATCTGCAAACTTACAAATGGTGGACTCAACCCCCTCATCCAGATCATCAGTAAAGACATTAAACGGAACTGGTCCCAACAGTGATCCCTGGGGGATACCACTAGTGATTGGCCGCCAACTGGATGTGGCACCGTTCACCACCACTCTCTGGGCCCTGCCACCCAGCCAGTTCTTAACCCAGTGCAAAGTGCACCTGTCCTGTTCCTGGACCCAAACTAGCCAGAAGTTTGTGTGTTCCTATCCAGACTTCTTCAAAAATATCACTAGCATTTCTAAATGCAAAAAGCTTTTTTTTTAAGAAAATAAAAACACAAAATTATTTAAAAATTACTAGGTAAGGCAGAATAGCAATAAATACAAAGAATGAAAGTGGAAATGGAAAAAACAGGCCTTATGAAAGAGTTTTACTACCTTATATTTTTGTTTCCAATGTCAGTTTGAGTCAAGACAATGGCCTTCTTGTTTCCGATAAACCCTTCAGCTCTCATTGGTCGACAAAAACTTTCTCTTTCTATGCACTCCTAAAAAATGTGTCTGCTCTCTGTTTCTCTCTGCAATTTGATTTTGTATTATTGTGAATATTCTTCTGTCTCAGTCAATTAACAATTTCACTGTGTGTTGGTTTTTTTTCTGAGCATGCTCAAACATATACAAGAAAAGATATAATGTAATCTTTTTGTGACATGGCCAATTAGGATTCTTCTGAAAATATCATATGTAAAGTGAGACCAAAGAAGATAACATCAAACTAATTTCATCATCCTATTAGCAGCCCAGTGGCGAATATCTTCATCTTTCATAGAACTCCTAAGTCCTTTTTTACATTTGTTATGAGGTAAGTTTCTGTTTGGGAGGAATTTTTTTCTGTTTCAAACATTCATGCTGGCAGGAGCCCTGTGGGACCTCACTGCTGCCCACCACACCCCCAAACTGTGGAGAGGCCTTGGTGCTGCAGCAGCCATCCCCTGAAGGGAGGCTGGGGCCAGGCTAGTGCCGCCAGCAGGCAGGGGCATGCCTGCTGGCAGCAGGGGAGTGCAGCAGCAGCCACATGATGAAGAGGTGGAGTGCCATGCCCTGGCTGGCAGTGCGCATGCGGTATGGAGCTGCTTTGCACTTTGGACCATGCTGGGATTGCACTGACTGTGCCTCAGGTCCGTGGTGCTGCACCAGCGCCAGGGTGCCCCAGCCTTGCAGGTGCTCAGGGGCCCGTGGTGTTGGAGCAGCGCTGGGACAGGCTGGCCTTGCCCCAAGGGCGCGAGCCAATGGACTCATGGGAACTTCAGCTGCGCGGTGGCTCTCAGAAATTGGTAGCAGAAACTGCCTCGCCTGCAACAGCTCAAGGCTCTTTGTCTTTTGCTCTCGGCATGGAAGGCAGCAGGGATGCTTGCCCTCTCTCTTTCCCCAGTGCCTTCGTGAGCAGCTCAGCCACTGTTGCTGAACAGGAGCCAAGACCACTCAGGAAGAAGGGAGCCACTGACCATGAAGTCTTTTTCCTTCCCTTCCTTTTCAACTTGGAATGTTGGTGAGAACACCTCTGCCCACAGCCCCTGCCTGGGCTGCATTTTGGCAAAAGTTGACTTCTGCCATTTTTTTCATGTCAGCTGTAGCCACAGGACTGGTCTAAGAGTTTGGACAAAAAGATGTTTTCTTTATTTTGTTTTTCTACCATGGTTCTGTGTGCTATTTTATATATGTGTATATATATATATGTGTGTGTGCATGTATATATATATATATATATTTTAATAAAAGAGCTGTTTTTCTTTTCACATATTTTTGTGCCCTTTTGTGCTTTAAGGTTTGAATTGCATAATTGTCTACGAACTGAGACAACTTTCACCTTCACAGGTCCTCATCAGCTAATGTTGCATCTCCTCTTGGGCATTTCTTAATATAGGTGGACAAAAGATAGACCAGACAAAACCTCACTGTTTTTCTACTCAGCTTTGATGACATTGTTCAAAGAATGTGCAGTACACTTTGCTCTTAGCTTTTCAAGAAATGGAGTTACAAAAACCTCTTAGTGTCTGATCCAGCTTTCCGGGCATAAGATCTAAGAATGGATTATTGAACTTATTTTTAATATAATTTGTAGCATTTTGTGAATTTCACTTCGTACCTAACTGTTGTATCCAGTTTCACAAGTATTTATAGTTCTATCAATTATAATAGACCTGTGGAATTTAAGTAATGAATGAATCATGAGCATCAAAACCAAATTTGATCTATGATCTTAATATGAGTAGCAGGATAGCAGGGTTATGTTATTGTGTGTGCCCAGTGGAATTAAGTCATTAATTTCTCAGGTCATGCTGCTAACCTTCAGCATAGAGAAAACAACCGACTCCTTTGAAACAATGACCTGACCTGAAAGTATGTCATCGACTGACTTCCGAGCCACCTTCACAAAGTAAAAGTATTTGACAGTTACAGAAGCATTTCACAATTAATTTTGGATAGTTCTGGAGATTTCCTCAGGAAACTTCTGTGCCTAGTCCAATTTATGTGCTTAAGTGTTAATTAACATCCTGTTCATTGTGATCCAGAGATTCCCAGGCAGTTCCTGATGATGAAGTGATCACATTTTACATAGATAAGAGACTTGTAAGTATTCTGTTTGTGACACGTTCTGTGTGTAGTTAAGATAATAAATAGCAATAATAGATAGCAATGGATTATGCATATACTGGAGTATTCACATAGGATCATGGATTAAGAGAACTAAGCAGAAGAGCATTTTGGGGAAAATAATGTGAATATTCCAAATAACTGAAAAAATGGAGCCTATCTACATGCAAGTAGACTACCCCTTAGGTACAGTTAGAGTGTTTAAATGCTCCCAAAATATCCTTTTTCTGTAGAAGTATAAGAAGAAGAGGTTAAATGACATACTGAAGTAAATTTAGGTTGTTTTGTTTTGTTTGTTTTGTTTTGTTTTTTTAAAAAGGTCATCAACTGTAAATGGGTACAACTTTGAACAATATTCTCCCCATAGAGGAGCTGAATTTATACAAGGACTGTTCTCTGAAATAATAAACAAGGAAGAAACTGTCAGACTCGTTAGGAGAATGGTGACAAATGTGGTCAGTCCTTAATTCAGTCTTAAAATATGAAAGAGAGACAGTGAATGAAATTTATTATGGTGCTATTATAGTGGCTCTTACACACTTTATAGCCCATAGATAATAAATGGGTTTGTTTGTTAAGTCTCTCGTTGTTGCTGCTGCCCCCTAGTGTCCAAACCAGGACAGGTGCGTAAACGGCTTCTTGAGTGCCTGGTTTAGATGCTCCTGAGGAACATTTTGCCCATGCCTTGGTGATCTCTCCTTACTCAGGATGCCAAGCAAGGTCACTTTCTTCAGAAATGAGGAATACTTATTAGACAGATCACAAGAAGTTTGGAATAGAAAAAAAAATAGTCCCCACTTGCAGAGTGGTGTAATTGTTTACTTACTGCGTGCCTTGTCCTAATAAAATTCACTTTGTGTCTCTGATGGGGAACTTTGTTCCTTCAGTGGTCTAGATAGTGGCAGAAGGTCTGACAGAAGCTGATATTATCAGAAATTAATTAAAGAATTTTAGAAAAATTGATGGGTTTATGGTAAATAACTTTTAATGTAGAATGAGTATTATATACTGTACTTAGAGGATTAGTTGAAAAGACATCTATGGATTTGTGTTCACTGGTTTCCTTTTTCCCACACTCATACCAAACATTAATATTCCTCTCTAAGTGCAATATTGCACCTATCAGTTCACTTATTCCCCTCTCAGTGCCATAACTTCTTTAAAGCACTTCAGAAGGTCTCATGAACCTAAAGAGATTCAGAAAAAAATTGTAGCTTCTGTTTAGCAGAGATGAAGATAAGCAGTATTTCCAGAGTTCTGCATTTAGGTACTACGGTGTACTCTGAGGTGGGACTATGAATGTCATATAACCTGACATGAATGAGAGGAGTCAGCAAGTTCACATGTCAGAATATTGAACCATGGATAAATATTACTATGTTAAAATAATAAACCTAAACCTGTAAAATTAAGAGATCTGTGGCTTTATGTTCATGACTCCTGAGATTCATCCAGCTAATCAAGGATGAGTTCCTTCCCAGGTAACTTTCCTACTCTGCTGCTGAAAAACAGTGTTCACTGAACCAGATAAGCCACAATTGAAGATGTATATTCTTTGCTATATTTTCTCTCGGTACCAAGAGTTTTGTTCTGTATTTTAATATGGAAAATTGTCTCAACCTCCCATTGACTCATGAAATGACCATCTATGGATTATTTGCAACTTTTCTATGTATTTGTAACTTTATCTCAGTAGCCATATACCATACATATAATCGGGATTTTATATTTTTAGATGGAGAGTAGTACATCAAAATTATTCCTTGCCTATTTATGAACTTTAAAATTTGTATCTATATATACATGCATGAATGAGATGAGACGTTGCAATCCAGACCTAAAAAAACTTTCCATACTCTAACTATATGCATACTTATACAAATATTAAAATCCATAATTATATAAACGTTGTCTATCCTGTATTTATCTACTAATGATCAGCACATGAGACAACTAGCTGGACTTCACAAGAAATACATCAAAATGTTTTTCTTGTTCATCTATTTTTATTCATCCTTGTTTTTTAAGCAAGAGAGTACAAGAAATACTAAAGAAAATTGAAGAGAAGCTTGAAGGTAACTTAGAAACAAGCAAGGGCTCTTTTATTTCTTGCTTTTATGTACTGTTGCTTTCCTTTAGTTTTCTCCTTATTGCTTTTATGTACAACTTTTTCTTCTACAACTTCCTTTCTCCACTCCATGGCGTGATGAACCTACAGAATTTTGATTTTTTTTTTTCTATATACAGAAAAGGAATCATCTTGATTGGAATAGAAATATAATTTTTTTTTAATTATTTTGCACATGGTTGTATTAATATAGTAAAAAAAGTGAAATGATGTTTCAATGTTTTACAGAAACAATAGTTCTGACAGTTAAATTCTATTAATGACATTTCGCATGGCATCTATATTGACATCTTGTGACACTGTTATAATCATTTTAGTCATCACTATATCCTATTGGCAGCCACATTTACTATCTTTTTACTTCTCATTTACTTTTCATATATAGTTTCTTATATAACAAGTGGCAGCCATATATTGAGATATTAAATTTTGAAAAAAAACCTTTTATTTTTCCTCAAAACAATTAACTGCTACACACTTTATTAGATATTGATATATCTCAGATTTCTTTAAATTTCAGACTGTACTTAAAATTTAAAATATGGACTTGAATCTCCTTTGTAATAAATCGCTGCACATTTGGCTAGGACGTGAATGGGCTGCAACAGGAAATTTGTTACTAGTCTGTTACTAGTTATTTGGCTGGTATTCTACTGCAGAAGGAAATTGTATAGATAATATAAAGTAGTATTAGAACCAGTAATTCAAGCTTAATGAAGCAACATTAGCACTTTTATGTTGTACTTTCTAATTAGGAAGTCTGTTAATGAAATTTGGGCATTTACTTAATTGGTGTGAACAATTATTTTCAAATTAAGCCTAGCAATTAAATAGCATGATTAAACTCATGGTACAGGCTTTTTAGTAGAGATATGGTAAATATCTTGCCTCTTGTATTATGCACGATAGTCAAAACTGCAAAAACCTCCTGATTAGCCAATGTAAATAAAGTGGAATGCCATTTCACTGAGGACATGAATGAATATGAAAAAAAAACACACACACAACCCCCCCCCCCCCAAAAAACCCAACCCAACCAACCAAACAAAAAAAAAAACCCAAGAAAAAATCCCACCCCTATTGTGGAGGTCAAAGAGCATCCAGAAAAGCTGTTGTAAAAACTAATGGCATTCGTGATATTTTCTCTTGTTTTCCTCTATACAAGGGAAGGTAAAGGAGATGAATGCAAGTTCATTGCACTAGCTTGCATTTCATGTAGCAGGGATGATGAAAGAAAATGCATTTTCCCACTAAAGCCATAGTTGATGCTGAAAGCCCTTTAAACTCTTAGATCACTCCTAGCATCACACATAGGAATTTTACTGGGGAATGCATTGAGATAATTTAGTAATCTGAACTAGTGTTATCAGTAGTAGCACAACTGCAAGGTGATAGGTATGATTTCATAGGATATACATGTTTCTTCAAAACTATGAAACACTTAGGACACCGTTCATCAATGAAGAAGATTGGATGTAGAATTGTGCCTCACATGAGATATAAATCCTGTTGTATGGCACTGCTTGATTCTAACAATAAAAATGCCTTGAAATGTGGAAGTGGTTATTGTCAATGTTCAGCAAACCTATTTAGAATATATGATGTTTGCAGTATTAGAATCACAAGGAGAAATAAATATTAAAAGCAAGAAAACCTGAGATAGTACTCCCTTTTTTCAAGACATATTTAAGTGCGTTTTTTTTCCTACTAATACCACGCAAAATTTAAATAATAAATGTTTCATCCTTTCATGAAAACTTTGGAAAACTATTAAAAATAATCGACCTTACTGCCTTTGCTTTCAAATATAAGTTAATCCTAGAAGAATCCTAAGTCTTACTTTAGTGCAATACTTTAGCATGTTTTTGCTACTATTCTTAAGTACTTAAGGAAATATATTGAAAGGCATGAGATCTAAACATCAAGCCTATTCTGAAATAGCTTGATTGAGGATTTACAAAGTGAAGACTGCAAATTTTCTAATGTGGTCGAATGAATCTAAAACACTTCAAAAAACTTAAATGGAAAAGTTTGAAAAAATTTGGCCTGTCATTTGAATTAACTTTTCCCCCCGACTCAGAGTGTCTTTTAACATACCACGTTGTCTTGCATCCATTGAGATGTCACTCAATATGAAATAAAAAGTTAAAAGCAGGGAACAAAAATAGGATAAAGAGAATAAAGAATTAACACGTGATCTCTTTCATATTAAAAAGAAAGCTAAAAAATGGTTATATTTTGCTTATTATTTGAAAGCGATCAATTGAAGACATGAGACATTCGTTTTTTGAACCCCTGTGCAACCACACCAGTCAACCCAACCACCTATTAGTCAAAAAAATTTCTGGTTAATGGCAAAAGTTTCTTCTGTGATTCCTTTAAAAGAAATAAGATTAACACTGGGAGGTGATTTTCTTTTTAAAAAGTAGAAAAAAAGAGTTACAGTCACTGTAGTACTGTATCATTCATATATTGTAAGAATTCGTTCAACTTAGTCAACAGAATCATTACAAAAGTAAACACATTTTTCAGGCCTGAAATGAACACAGAAAAGGAGGAACCTATGATTAAATGCTACGAAAAAACTGAAGAAGTTAATTACTGTTGGAAGATAAAAAGTTTACACGGTTTACCATTCCAAATTGCCTGCCACCAAGGTAAATATCTTACATCAAAATCAGGATCTCTGCAAATAATTTTGTCATGTGAATTTATTTTATACATTTCTCCCTTTTGACTGATCATTGTTTTTTCAGTCTCAGCTAACTTCCAGAGCCCCTGAGGGCACTCCAGGGCCCTGGGTGCTCAGCCTGGACTGGGGACTGTGCCCTGTGCTACCCCAGCCTAGTGGAGCCAGAGTGGAACCCAGGATGTGTGGGGAGCAAGGAGAGACCTTGGTGGAAACTGCCTCAGGGCACAGGAAAGTATGGTGGCTCTCAGGCATGGATGTCACCCTGGAGGGATGCTTGCCAGAGCTTCAACAGAACATTCTAAAATCCATGCGTGAGCTCTGTACTATTTTCCCCACCACTCATAATGTGGGGCCTAATTAGTCAGGGTCTATTCTCCCTCCCCATATGGAGATAAAGAGCACAGACAAAGGGAATGAGTGTGGATTTATTCTGGTATAAATGGCCATCACAAAGCTACCCAGTCCACCAAACCCTGCCATAACCACTGGAAAGGGATGCAGCTAGACTTGTAGGTGCTAGAGCCCTTCCTTACAGGACACCTTTCCTTTATCATACCCGATGAGAGCAGTATAGAAATTATTGCTCCGCTTGCTGTGAGAGTGTCTCACAGTTTAATGATCTTTCAGTTTGCCCAGAAAGCCAGGATGTCCACCCTACCCCAGCCCACACTCCAACCACTGTTATTGCCATAGATGGGAGAATTTTGCAGGACCTACCACCCGTGAGACCATATATCTTTGGTTAACTATGGCATAGAGATATCCTGAGATTGTTTGCCCTTCCCCATCCTGCATGACCCATCTTTCCAGACACCCTCACCATGTCCTGGCTGTGGGTGCACAACCCTATCACTGACTTCCTACAGGAAGGGGATGCCCAGACCCTAAGGGCAAAGGCCGAGGTCTGTCAGGATCATTCTTCCCCCACGCCAGCACCCTGCATCAGCTGAACAGCTTTTTAATCACACAACCATTACAGTTACTGTCACTAAACCTGTTATGTGTGACTGTGCTCTCTCAGAAAGCCCATTGCCCTCCCTGCAATGGGAGCATGTCTTTCTTCTGCTGATGACACCAAAGCTAGATGGAATATTTCAGGAGGGTCTCACAAGAGCCAAGTAGAGAAGGAGGACCACCTCCTTTGACCTCTTGATATATGGACCTCCTAACATACATGATATGATCTCAGACCTCCATTAACACTTAACAATCTTTATGCATTTTCCAGGGTCTAGTATCCTGTTCTTAAGAATCTAAATGTCAGGTTTTAGTTTTGTTTGTTTATGGGTTGTTTTTGTTTGTTTTTGGTTGTGTTTTTTTTTTTTGTTTAATTAAATTTTTTCATAGAAGAGAAGAAAACTTTTTTTCTTTCAAAACTTTTTTGAAGAAAACTGGTGGAGAAATATCTCTGCAAACAGGTAGTAAGATATGAATAAATGTTGCATAGCTGTCCATTCATTTCACTGGTGGATATACTCAGGTGCTTCCCGAGAAACACAGAAATGTGTACTAACTATAGTTACAAAAGGCGAGGAAGCAGAATTTATTTGCATCAATGCTTTTCATATTGAACTCATAAGCATGTAGCTTCCAGGAAGGCATTCCCAATGCAGGTGGAACTACATCTGAGGACCTGCAAGCATTCTCAGTTGCTGATAAAAGTAATTAATCTAAAGAAAATAAATGCACTTCAGGAAATGTTTGTAATTATAGTATTTTGAACATACAAAGAACTTACCAAGGCAGACACCTTTTGAGACGCTAAAGCTGTGAGCTAGGTCTGAACCATTAACTTTGGTTTTCTAATCTGAATTTTATATTTACTGCATTCCCTACATTTGTTCTTTTCCTGTTGCTTGAAATGAAGGCTAAGTTGAGGGGAAAATAACTAATTGTCATTAGTGAATCCTCCCTTCACAAAGCCCACAGTTTTCTAGATTTAGTGGCTAGGTTTTCATCATGGAGCTCCATCTACTGTGAACAAATAACTAAGTAATTTTTCACAGATGGCTTTACTTAATAAAATTTCCCCAGTATTTAGGTACATGGGGAAAAAAAGAGTCCGAAATTATAAAAGAATTCAAAGGTTTGTCATATATCAGACACAGAGTGAGAAGAGGGATTTGAGAATTATGGAAAACCACACTAATTTTACTAAGGGGCAAAAGACTGTGAGGGCATGATTTCCAAAGGAAATCTAGTGGAAAAAAACCCTAAATTATGGTTCCCGAAAATCTTTTATGGACATACCAACAAAGTAAGGTATCTTAACCTTAATATAGGAAAAATATTAAACAAATAAAAGCCGTGCTGTCAAAAGAAGAACAATTGTAATGATAAGTATTAAATCAACTACCTTAGTTGACTACTCACTCCTTCAAATTAGCACAATCTTTTGGTTTTTCAATGACTTAATAATTCCAGTTTAACTAAGAAAAATCAATTTATCCACGTCTCATATTTCAGTTCTCTTTGTGTGTGGGTGTACATACACATGTACAGGATAGTTAGGTGCTTGTAATTCCTCATATAATGATCCTTACATTCTGGAATTTGGAAGTATGGAAAAAAATTGACTGCATTTTTACCTTAACATTTTTTTCATTAAATGCCATAAAAAATTATAAACTTTTTCTGTGTATGTTGTAGTTTGTTTGTTTGTTTAAAATAATAATCTTAGCTTTGGAGTTAAATTCAATCAGTTGTTTGTTTGTTTGTTTGTTTTCTGTATTAATTTCAGTAAGAGAGAATCCAAGACAGAAAGTGTGTTTGGCAACATGTTATCTGCCAAATCAAAGTATTTGACTAGAGAGGCAAAGGCCAGATTTCAGGAGCCTTCCTTTCCTTTACATAACTAGAACTGTTAGTATTTTAAAGTTGCATACAGAAGCCCTATCTGTAAGCCAAACTCTTACATATTTCAGAAGAATCCTTACACTGAAGCTGTTACTA
This sequence comes from Serilophus lunatus, assembly GCA_013399895.1. Taxonomy (NCBI): domain Eukaryota; kingdom Metazoa; phylum Chordata; class Aves; order Passeriformes; family Eurylaimidae; genus Serilophus; species Serilophus lunatus. Next base: position 92,114 of record VXBA01004407.1, on the reverse strand, counting down.
TTAAAGCTTAAGACAACAGATTACAGACAGATATTAACAAATCAAAATGTACAATAAAACACACAATATTGTAAACCACAAAAGATTAAATTACATAATTTTAAAAAGTATTAAGGCGAGATAGTGCACATGAGGGACATAATAGTTTATTTCTGCTTGTTTGACAAGTACATCACAAAAACTAGAAGAAATTTTAGTAATTGCTTTAAAAAGGAAAATTACTTTTCCTGATATAAAGTGTTGGCAGCTAATTCTCTCTCCTGTTTTCTTTTCAGCTAGGCTTACCAGTTTGTATAATTTACAGAATATCCACAGACACTGGCTATCAGCATCCATGTTTAGCATAATCTCTTAGACTAAACTGCCAGTGAAATTGGAGACTGTACAGTGATTCCATTAGCACTCTGATCCACTGAAATTCTATTTTGCTTTCCAAGTACACTGTTAACTGTGCATAGGCTTCATGCTGGTTCGGGGGAGTCTAAGCGAAGTCTGAAATATAGGACAATTTGAGATTGGCATACACTGACAATACACAGTCATTGCCAAGAGCTTTGGTGGTCTGTTGCTGTTGCGATGAGGTTTTACTGACTTCTAGGCACAATAACTTCTGGACAACCTCCACAAAAATAGGTAGAACTGTCCTCTCTTTTCTCATTGCCTTGAAGAACAATGGAGACCAGCTGTGCCCTTTTCTTATGTTTTATTGTACACTGCCCTGCATATTGATAACACTAGAGAATGAATACATTGACCTCAGTAATAACATAAAAAAAGGAGTTGCTTTTTCACAGTAGGGTGAGAGAACCCAGAAGTTTTTCTTCTTTTTAGATAAGAAGTTTATTGTCTCTTAATTACTGGTCAAGTAAATCTTTCAGAAAAGTGAGCTTGCTGGCCTTTTATTGGTGGTGCACTCTTTTCAAAATCATTTAAAAGATTGTATCTTTGCAGAATAAGACGTCACTTGGAAGCATTTTACTGGAAAACGTGGACATATTAAATATCTGTGTCACTTCTGACCTCCTATATCATTGATGACAAGAACTTTTAAAGCATTTGTGGCAGAATACTAAGCTGTGCAACATGCAAAGGAACTGAGGATTACATGTATTTGCACACATTAAAAATAATATTTTAATAATCCATATTTTAACATTACATAAATAAAATACTATATAAAAGTGTTCTTTCCTCAATTCTAGTGAAAAAAATGTAGACAAATTTATTTTTGTGCCATTTGGTGTTATGAATTTTTGTCTAAATCATTGTCTTGCAGATTTTGTGGCATTTTATGATTATGTAAAATAACAGGTATCTTGACAAATCAGAACATTGTTCTCACTAAAGTCATTCTTTATGGCAAGAGCTACATTAGATAGCAGCTGTGACTATGCTTATATTTATTACCAGTGTCAATATGATAGAAAATAAAAGTTACAGGATTATCACAGGTGAGAAGTAGTTACATTAAAGAAAAGAACAATGAAAAAAATTAACTAATCAATGCCTCCAAAAAAATGTCACACTAGGTGTTAAATTTTATGCTATTTATGAAGAAGGTGTGATTTGCAACAACTAATATTTTCATTAGACAATAATATTTTGTAGACACTGATTTAACATAACATAGAAATCTCTATTTGTCCTTTTTGAGGAGTTCCTAGGGGCAGTTACTAATTCAACAGAAATGTTGCATGTGTTTGTATAGCACTCAGAGCCCATCAGAAGCATTTATTAACCTAGAAGAATTAATACAGGAATAAATGCAATTTAAGAAATTTTTCACAAAGGGAAATCATAAGAATTAAAATTTTTTATGAATATGTGGAACAAAGTCCTAGTTGCTGACTTTTAGGAAATAATCTAGAGTTTGATGACTCAAAGTGTGCAACGAGCAAACTTACTTACAGTAAAGGTGAAAGGGCATTTAGCTCTTCATGTATTCACACTTACACTTCATAATAAATGTTGTCCATCACTTTAGTCATGACTTAGCCTTGGTTTCTAGAAAATAATCAAATCATGCACTGACACCCATTCTTGTGTCATTATCTCAGCTCATCCCAAAAGATTATCTTTGACTATTGTGCTGTTGACCACTGTCAAGCCAACAGGAGGACTGCAAAGAAGTTCACTCTGGAGCTTTGTATATATCCTTGTCAGCCATTTGTTTCAGATGATACATCACAGAGGATGTGCTGCTGTTAAATGGGGTCCCAGAAGGCAGAGAATCTTACCAACATCTCAAACTGAAAACAGTTGCTGCTTGCTTTTTCTGTGCCATTGATGAACTTATGCATTCTGAAGACCATTACTACTTCTTCCACTTATTCAGCTCCCCCATTTCATTTTTCCGCTCTCTATATATGTATATGTAATATATGTTCTCTCTTACTTCATGTTATCAATAAATATACTGTAAATCCTAAAATAAAAAAAAATTGTCAAGTTAAGAGGGCATAGGAATTTTCATCGTAATTAGCATTCCTTATGGTAGCCCCTCTGCCTGTTAGCTGCTCTGTTTTTCTATGGGAAATGGTATTTACATGAAATTTTGCACAAATTTCAGATCTCATCATAGGCTTGTAAGTAATCTGTGGTAAAATTCATGCTCAGTGGCCTGGATTGCCATCCGTCTTCAGAACACCAAGCTGCTCTGCTCCCCAGATATTCCTTAGAGCAAAGCATTCTTGGTCCCTTCCCAATTCTGAACATTTACCTTGAGCGTCCTTGACATTGTTCTTATCATACAAGTGATTTCTCCTCTAAGATCTTCCCTCCCAATTCTCAGACCTAATTATGCAGTCACTAAAATAAACTGCTGGGTCCCACAAAACTGTCAGCACACACCTATTTGTGTCCACTCGTTTTTTTTATAACTTACCCGCAGGTCTTAGGCTGTACAAGACACCATTTGAAGAAGAAAGGCTTCCTAGACCCTACTCAGGACTTAATGTAGGAGGGAGAGATAGAGCTAAGACACCAGCTAGAGCATTCTCTTTGCCTTAATGAGAGGCAGGAGAGAGGTGCTAAAAACACGGTGTGAGTACCTGATGGAATGTTAAGCCCACGGTGGCTATCCAAGTCTCCACTAGTACGACTATAAATCGCTGTGCAAAACAGGATAGCTCATACATCCTCTGAAGGCAGTATGTTTCAGTCTGCAATACTCTGTCATTTACTCATCTGCATGTGCCACTGTTTAGATGCTCATGCACAGGAAGGCTGTCAAAATCTCAGTTCAAGAATACAACGGTAGCCACAAAGATAATGTTCAAAATTCTGAATTTCAGAGAAAAAGAAATCTTTTCAAATGCAGTTTATGATTCATATATGTGTGAGTTACCTTGCATCTTAGAAATTTTCAGAGTGCTGTGCTGAGCAAAAACAGTACAGCTTCCCTGTGACAAGGTTTGTACTGTTCCCTTGGAATCACGCTGGGGGAAAGCATTTGTTTACTGCCACTGTAAATTCTCTGCAATTCCCAGAATTCCTAACAGTGTCTCTTCCTCAGCTGCATCACAGAAATAGTAATAAACACACAAAAAAGTCCATTGGATTCACTGTGTTGAGATTATTAATGGAAAAATTTACATCACATCATTATACTTCCTTACTTCATACCTTCTTATGCTGATGGATAGCCTATACTTACTCATTTTAAATGGAAAGAACTGGGAGAGTAGGAATGACAGTTAACCTTGAAATAATGTTGCATTTTGGAAATGCCTGTGAGCCTTTAAAAAAAAAAAAAAGAAGGTAAAACTTTTCAGGATTTTTTTTTTCTGTTTGCCTTATGAGAAACTCCCAAATTGTAATTTATTTGTACTATTTACAACACTCAAAACCTCTGAAAAAGTCTCTCTGATCAGTAGGTATCTGCATTAGTCTTGATAAATATTGGGCTACACAAAGGCACAAAAGTGACGGATTATTCTAACTGATGAGGTTTCGCAATACGTATTTCAGCACTATCTTAGATACAAATGTTTCATCATCTTTTTGAAACTCACAATTTTACCATTTTCTTAAAAGAAATCACAATATAATAACTAAGATATATTTTACTTATATATCATCTATAAAACCTACATGGTAAACTCCAGATCTGGAAGTAATTCTGACAGATTCTTGCACTTGTAAGCATCTCTGTAACATCAGTAGGACTCCCTGGGGCCACTTCCATGGAGTGTATTGGAGTATATCTATATCTTTTCTGTGTCTGGGCAAATATTTGGTAGATTGGCTATGCTGCATAGAGCTGCAAAAAGCTTTTTTGTCCTTTTTATCCACATCTTTATTGGTAGGAATTTAAGCAGTTAATTATTACTTCAAGAATAAATAAATGTTGCTCAAAAACTTTTCATTTTTGGCAGTTGTATATTATTATAAAGATCTTTCTCTAGTTTTCTGGGTAAGGACTAACAGAGTGTCATATCAAATATGGTATTTTAAACTAATATTTTGAGCTTAAATTCCGATCAGCTAAATCTGACTTAGCACCATGGTTCCCTCTGCTTCTTTTTCCTTCAATAAATAACATCATTTTGTTATAGATGAAGAACGTTAATATAAAATTTGCGTAAAAATATTTCTTTATATATATATATATATGAACAAATTAAACAACAGCAGAATAGACTACAGTGTAATTTTTAAAGGAATGTAATTCTTTGGTAGGTGCAGCCCAGGAGCAGACCTACCTGTGTTGCTGCAGTAAGACCCTGCTGATTCATGTTCAGTTTGTTGCCCATCAAACCTCCAGGTCACCTTCAGCAAGGCTTCTCCCCAGCCACACCCATCCTAGTCTGTAGTGGATATTTTGATTATTTCATTTTAGGCGCAGGAATTTGTACTTCTCTTTTATAGACTTCATACTGTTCTTGCTAGCTCACTTTTCCAGACTGCCCAGGTCTCCTCTCTGTGGGGTGGTTTGTCCTTCTGATTTGTTCTCCTCACCACTCATTTTGGTGTCATCAGTAAACTTGTTGAGGGTGCTTTCACTCCCATCATCTATGCAATTTTTGAAGAGGTGGAACAGCATGGGATCCAGTATTAACCTCTGAGGGACTCCACTTGTGACAGGTTGCCAACCTGAGTAAAAGCCCTTGATTACCACCAGTTTGGTGTGAGCTGTTAGCCAATTTCCTACGCATCTCATGTATCTCACATCCAATCTGTATCTTTCCAGTTTATCACCGAGAAACAGTGCTGAACACTTTGCTGAAGTCCAGGCAAAGGGAAAAGGAGGTGTTTTTATGTCTCTGCAATATCAGTAAAGGTATTTCTGACTATATTTTCATTGCTTGCTTTCTCAACTAATATGTCAGATATCTGAGAAGACAACAGATAAAAGCTTAAAGCACATTTTGTAGATTGGCAAGAAATATTTTGTATGGGAAAGTCTTATGAAGGAAATCTCAGTACATGTGGCTTACTATAAAATAAAAATAGATAAAAATTGAGAAGAATTAGGTTATAGGGTACAACTACCTTCGCAAACACATACTAGATACTGTAGGTCTCTGGAGTTTAGTAACAAAAGGCAAAACAAAAAACAAACAGAGAAAATCAAATCAGAAGTAAGGATAAATACATACTGCTCTATATGTAGTTCAAGTTTAAATTCAGCTAGTCAGAAGTCTTTATTCTTTTCCTATTGATTTCCCTAAATGAACCTAATGGTTTTCTAATTTAGCTCTTTGGTAAATTCAGCTGTAGGTAAATTAAGATCTGTTTCACATTTAACAAACACTTATGTAATCTATCAGTACAGAAAAATATTTTTTCAACAAAATCAGAGGTATTATTCAAATATAGTTTTAGAATGCAGACAGGGCAGATCAGAGCTGCATCAAACAATTTTTTCTTTGGAGTTAGGATGTCATGGCAACCCTGCATTTGAGTTCAAAGAGGCTGCACTGCCAGAGGAGGTCCTATTCATACTGAGCCTCAAATAGACACTCAAATGATAATTATCTGATCATAGAAGGCATTTTTTAAATATCCACAATGCTGAGGTTGTCAAAACCTTGCAGATACTGTATTTGCAGAAGGGTTTTAGAATGTATGAGAGGTAAAAATTAAGCATCAACCTTGAAACCTACCATTCAACAATAAAATCTCCCTGTTTTCATATCCATGAATTGCATTCTGCTCAGTCAACACAAGCCCCCTTTTTTCATCCTTTTCTGTGGTACATCATGGCCTCTCCATCCTTTCTTGCTGCTTCTTTTCCCATATTAAGGTCTGAACATCTTTCCTACACTTAAATGTATTTTACCTCCTCTTGATCCAGGACCCTGTCTGCCCTGTTACACTGGATGTTGAGCAGCCCTTAGAAAAAGTCTCTGAAAACCTATGCATTTCGTATTCTTAGATCCTTCAAGGCAAGAGGAACAAAAAACTATAATTTGTTATTGCAGATGTCATGCTGGCTTGGTTTGTTCCTGTATTAATTTTGTTACTGGAAAGAGCAGAGGGAAGTGAAGAAGATCAGTATGGTGAACACTATTTCACAGCATGAACAGGTGTTAACAGGAGTTAGAAATATAGAAATGAGAAAACAGGAATATTACTTAGTCCAAGTTTATTCTTTTGCAAACACTTTTATGTAAAATATGTACAAAATAAACATTTTACAACATAAACATTTTAAAACATAAACAATCAAACAAAAATGGTGGAAAAAACCCAAAACCAATATATTTTTTCAAAAATAAAAGGAACTCACGAAACATACAGTGTTGCTGAGGCAGTGTTTTTTCCTTACTATAAGCTATAATTGAAGAGCAAAACTACCAATTTAGGAACCAAAGAGGAAGTAGGCCCTATTATGCAACATTGCAGTGCATGCTTGCAATGAATTGGCTATGCTGGTAGACTATGTGTATTTAAAATACCATTTTATACAATCATAGAATTATTTAAGTTGGAAAGACCTTTAAGATCATCAAGTCCAACCATGAACTTAACACTGCCATGCCGACCACTAAACCACTACATCACTTCTATTCGTCTTGTAAGTACTCTCAGGGATTGTGTCTCATTTCCCCAGGCAGCCTCATCCGATATCTAACAATCCTTCCTCTAATTTCCCATTACCCACTGTAAACCTCCCCTTGTACAAAGTGAGACTTTCCTCTCATCCTGTCGCTTGCTACCCATCTCACTACAACTTCCTTTCAGATAGCTCTACACAGCTTGAATCTCCTCCAAGTCTCCTCTTGTCCAGGCTAAATAATCCAATCTCCCTCAGCTACCCTCGTAAGGCTTGTACTCCAGACCCTTCACTGGCGCCACTGCCTGTGAAAATGCCCCAGCACCTCAACGTCTTTCTTATAGTGGAGGGCCCAAAACTAAATATACCAGAGCCTCACCAGTGCCAAGTACACGAGGATGACCACTTCTTTTGTCCTGCTGCCTACACTATTTTTGACATAGGGCCGGATGTCACTCGCCTTCTTGGCCACTTGGGCACATTGCTAGTTCATGTTCAGCCCAGAGGTCAACCAGCAACCCCAGGTCCTTTTCCACCATACACCTTTCCAGACACTTCACAAGCCTTTAGTGTTACATGAGGTTGTTGTGACTCAGGTGTAGGACCTGGCACTTGGCTTTGTTGAACTTCAAACAATTAACCTTGTCCCATCTGTCCAGTCTGTCCAGGTACCTCTAAAGAGCCTTCCTGCTCTATAGCAGATCAACACTCCTGCCCAACTTTGTGTCATCTCTGAACAGAGAGAGCACTAGCTCCTCTCATCAAGACAATTGTGAAGATATTAAACAATACTGAGACTTCTGGAACATCACTAGTGACCAGTATCTAACTAGATGTATCCCCATTCACTACAGTGCTTTGGGCTCAGCCATCTAGTCGATTTTTCACCTGGCAAATGGTGCACCATTCCAAGCCATAACCAACTAGTTTCTCCAGATGGATTCTGAAGGAAATGGTGTCAAGGGCTTTCCTGTAATCCAGGCAAACAACATCCACAGCCCTTCCCTCATCGACTAAGTGGCTTATTTTTTCATAGAAGGAGATCAGGTTGGTCAAACAAGTCCTGCCTTTCATAAACCAGGCTGGGCCAGACTTTACGATTGTCCAGAACGGCACTCTAGAGATTATCTACTCCATGATGTTCCCCAACACCAAGGTTATATACTGAGAGGCCTGTAGTTCCCTGGATCCTCCTTCTGGCCCTTGTAGAAGGGAGTCACATTTGGTCGCGTCCAGTTAACAGTTAGGCAAGGCTGCTGGTAAATGATGGAAAGTTGCTCAGTGAATACTGCTGCCGCGAGTTTCATCAGCATCCTTGCATGAATCCTGTCTGTCCCATCGACTTGTGTGTGACTATGTGATGCAAAATGTCAATGACAATTTCCACTTGAATTATGAATGTTATGATTATTTTTTTAATTTTTTTTTCATAAATCTTTAGAAAAGGTCCAGGTGAGATTAAAAAAAAAAAAAAATCACACACATTCTTCATTAGAATTTTCAGTCTTAATAATGCACAATTTAGTTGGTTGTCAATACTTACATAGAATGTTATCCACCATTTATGTGACCCCCAGAGTAGTAAATTTTTCATTTGGGAAACATGAAAAGCAGTCTTGGAAAGAAAACGGCAAACCACCAGAATATTTAATATTCTGGGGAAGAAACGTACATGAATACTTAAGTAGGAAATAGAGCATTAATTTTTTATTAGAAAATGTTCTTTCATAAATAAGTTGATGATTCTGTTAATATTTTCCATAGCACTTACAGATAGCAGCATTAACAGAATATCTTCCAACCTCAAAGATATCAGGCAAAATTATTTTCCATCTCTTTTATCTACTTCAAATAAAATGATAGCTGATAAAATTGGTATAAAAATTAAGGTTGATTCAACATATATTTCAGATTGCACAACTTATGCTCTTGAATTATTTGATTGGTGCGTTAACTAGTTTTGGGATGATTTTCTATTCAGTCACTATTAGAGGGACTTTAGGTTTTGATTTTTTTAATGGAATGTATCCTATCAGAAAGTGCTGCTTCATAGAAATGATGTGTTTCATGGAAACATTAATTCCAACAAAGTCTGAATATATAATCTTCTAAAGAATTCAGAATAGGGAAAAATATTTGCTTTTCCATCTTATACTGTAAAATGTGAATTACAAATACATTTTTAAAGCTACATTTAACGTTCTCCATTTTATTTCAGCTAAAAATCTTGGTATCTCTGATATTCCTAATAATATTCCGTCATTGTAATATTTTGTAGTGCATAAAATATACAAAAAAGAATACTGCAATCACTTTAATGTAACAGTAAATAATGTGCTGAGGAAGCTTCCCTTTTAAGATACAATGACTAGAACACTCTGTGTCTTTGTACACAAGACACAGAGTAAGATGGTGTGGAAAAAATCAGTGCTGACATAGCAGAGTGTAACAAAGGATAGATGTCAAACAATATGACAATGCAGTATAATGCGAACACAGAAAAGTGGAAAGCTAGAGCCTGAAGTCATTAATGAGATATGGAATAGGAGTCCTCCTTTTCAGTACACAAACAGAAGGCCGGTAATTTGGGAGAGCGAGAGGCATGTTTACAGCCAAGAGAGCAGTGAGGCTCTAGGTCTAGATATGAATCTATCAAATTTGTCCAAGCATATTTTATGGTATTTCAGCATTTCCAATTCAAGCTGTAAAGCAGGAAGGAAATAAACACTGTCAAAGCCTAAAAAGAGCTTAACATAAGGATGAATTCTAAACATGAACACGATTTTAAAGCTCTATCCTTGCATCCTTTGTGAAATATTTCATCAAAAAATCTCATGAAATGAAAACAAAATAGGTCCTTATAAATACTGTTTAAAGATTGTCCTTATAAGCATAAGAAGAAAGACAATCCTAATGCGTATTTTGTTTCGTGTTCTCTTTGTTGTCTTTTGTGCTAAATACTGCCGGTGCCATCAGACAAAACTGGTGAAAAGAACCATGCACTGCAATACCTTGCACAACCGGGCCACTGCAGATGGAGATAACAATTTTCTCTAAGTTAATGCCATGAAGATACCTTTGAGCACAAAACCAGCCAGTTCTGTATAAATTCAATTTGATGAGAATTCAATACAAAGAAAGCTCAGTATGAATGTCAAGACATATTGCATTGAGTTCCAGTTTCAAGAGAGAAAAAAAACACATGTCCATTTATTTCTTTTAACACTGGATAAAACAAGTGTTTGGATGGATTTACAGAATATGTGTCTGGACCAATCCTGAAAGAACCAAAAGCAATTACCAGAAAATTATAAAGTAAAAAGAATGAGACAGATACACATCAAACACTTTTTATTCAGAAGCGAACATGCTGGCTGTGTTCCAGTGTTGTCATCCTAAATACTATGATTCTCTCTCCCTGTAATTAAATATATTGTAAGTGTGGTGCTAGATACACCTTATCTCCACAACAAAGTAGAATAATTCCCTCATTAATGGAAATATAAGAGGGGAAAAAAAGTGAAATGAAGCTAGTGCATAGTTATGAAATAAGGCGTGAACAAGTACAGCAGTGAGATTTCTTTCTCTCCCCCCAGGTTTTTCATTTAATGTTTCAGTTTCTGATGTCATCTTGGGAAAAATGGTATGCACAGTAACTACTTCTATAAGCATGAAGCATATTCTGAGTTAGAAAGTTATCAAGAAAATGCTGTGTTTCTGACTTTAGTTCTAATCTGTAAACTAAACATTCTGAGAAAATTGATTCTTAGTCTTTTCCAGATTTGGGTTGTTATATGAAGCTCTGTTTTATGTAACCCAGTATTTCAGTCATCTTCTTAATGCAAAAGGCTGATTCCTGTTGCCATCTTTTGAAACTTTAGTACCAGGAGTCCAAAGGACCAAACAAAAGTCCATACATCCTCACTCTATAGAGTAATTTCCTTTCTTTCTTATCACAATTGGCTAATGAAAATTGCATGGAAGAGCAGAGGTTGCTAGAGGGTGAAATTGAGTGAAAATACTGTTCTGCTTATAATAGTCACATTTTGGTAAGAAAACCTCAAAAAATAAAGTAAAATAAAAATTTATATTTTGGTGTAGTTATTATTCAGCACACAAAGCGTGAAATACGGTATTGACAGTCATGAATAATGATATCAACTAAAAGAAATAAACAATTAACAGTCAAACTACACAGCATTTAGAAACTCAGACTAGAAATAGAAAAATTCAGCCTAGAAGGTAAACTGGGTTTCAAAATGAAGAAAGAAAGGACAAGAAAACATTTTAAAGGTAGCGAGAAATGAACTTGCATAGAAAATAAAGATAAGTTGCTGACAGTGGAGTGTTTTCTATTTCTCTGAAGAAGCAATAAGAAGTGGGCAAGACTAATGCTAGAAATAAGCCTGAAAAAACATAGCTGGTTAAGGTATATAACGAGTGATATAACTCTAAAGATAATGAGATGCAATTTTTCACTTGAAACCAAGAATCAAAAGGAAAATAGACTAGTTCAAGCTGACCTTCATATAAAAATTCTGTAATAGGACATATTCCTTAGTTAGAGACAGATTCGTCATCTAACAGGACCAATGGCTCTGAGAAAGAAATCAAATGGAACAGTTAGATACCAGGAAATTTATTCAAAGAAAAAGGAAAGGGCAAATGAATCATCCAAAAACCCCAAAAGATTCAAGAAAGTTACTTTTAATTGAGAGACACATCAGTAAAGACACTTCAACATAAACCATAATGCATACGCGAAAAATGTAATGAAAATCTGGGGAACTGAGGCCTGTATAACCTCTATCATACTCAGCTTCATTTGTTGCATGTTTACCAACAGTTCAGTGATATCTGCAGTACACTACTGCCAAAGCATAAGATTTTGTAGCTACTGATATAAAGTTAAGATGAAACCTATAAAATATGGGAGGCAGGATGCGTAACTCATTCAAGAACATAGAAAGAAATAGAAAACATAAAGGATGAATGCCCAGGAACTGAGCAAAACAGAAAAAAACAAAAAAGTAACATGTAGAGTGAATACACACATGCAACAGAGGAAAACATCTACAGTGGAACTCAGATACAGACATCTCCAATATGCACACTAGGCAATAAAGAAACTGCCAACTCTCTAGCTACCATATCTACAAACATGCCATTGGATCAATGACCCATTTCAGCTGCATGGTAAAGCCAGCAGCAATGTAATCCCAACAGTATGAAGCTCTAACAGCCTGGAAGATTGTGACTAAAGGTTAGGAGATGTACAATAAAACCTTTTTGTGGTGGGTGGATAAATTCAGGCTTTTGGTAAAAAATTCTCAGAACAACATATATTTCTGCATGGAGTTCGTAACAGGTACTTTGAGTTTATAATAGCTGGTGCACCAAGATGCTGGAAGAGAGAGGACATCACTGTATTTTCTGTTCAGCTTGCAATATGGAGAGAATCTATCCTCTCATTAAATTGACATAGAGAGTAAGCTGCATTGTATACATCAACAAAAATGCAAAGACAAACCAGTGAAGGAAAGTTAATAAGCCTGTGAGGAAAAAGCACGTTTCCACCCTTGAGACTAGCATAACACTCATCACCAGACTTGTAATAGAAAGACAACTAAAGTAAACAGAGAATCTACATTGAGACATACTTCATTTAACCATGACAACATCATTCACAGTACTTGTGACACTAAATGTGTTCAGAGATTTTTACACATGATGTGTCGATTTCCCTCATGCCTTCTTAGTAGGCATCACACATGAATAAACTTGTAATGTTTTTCTGAGAAAACACAAGAATCTCACACAGTCAAAATTACAGGTGATCATCTTATCTTGTAACAGAAAGAAAATTAAAATAAAGGAAACCCAGGAGTATGGACAACCATAAGACATCCACACCTCAAGCACTCTTCACTCTTAAATGGCTGCCAACATTTAAACACCAACCTAGAAGACAGGCTGAAAGTGATTCAAGAACATAAAAGCAGGAAACTGAGTCAAATCAAAGAGATAGCTAGATATTTTTCCTTTCCTCCCCGCCCCCCCTTCTTTAAATCTGTAAATATAACATTTGGAAAAGCTGTGTCATGCTAAAGAAGGAAGTGACAAATCAGAGAAAGGAGTTTCAGTCAGTCCAGAACTTTCAGCACTTGCAGTTGGCTTACTGAAATAATGAGGAGTTGGACATGCTCATTGGACATGGCTAACCTGGCACACTGCCTAACATTCAGGCTGGATGTCTTGAGAAGTAACAAATGAAAGATGTCTATGCTTAGTTATTGGTATGAAAATTAATTACTGCTGGCCTGCAACAATTTATAGGTGGGGAACATTCCTACAGATGTGGTATCTCTGTATTTGATAGCCCTCAATGGATGTCAGTGGCTTTTCCAATCACCTTTTGGACTGAAGGGCATTTTTATGATTTTTTTTCAGCTGTAAATTGTATGAAGAGCCCAAAAGGGGTGCCTCTTGATTTTGGAAAACTTCCAGCCAGAGAAAGTGAGAACCACTAAAGAAAGGCTGAACCGAAAAAGTTGGATGGTAGTACATTCACTGGGAGGAAAGTCAACTATTTCTCCAGATTGGGTGAGTATATATGAGAATCCTTTGAAGCCTTCAAATAACTAATAACCAAAGTGAAAGTGTAAGAATACTTATGCACAGGTAAAAAAAAAAAAAAAAAAAAGAAAAAGATGTGCTTTTACTGGTATTGTGTGATAATAAAACAGTGAGTGTTAAGGTGTATTTTCTAAATGATCAAAATATAGTCAACGTTGCATTTGTGAAAACTTTCCCTAGCTGCCTCAAATACTTTCACAATGCTATTTTAAATAGTTGCTCATGACCTGAAGAAAATCTATGTACAAGTGGGGAACTAAATTAGAGTTTCTTAGACAGTAGTTTTTTAACTACCGGCTCCTACTCTGAATGGGCACAAAGGCTTTAAAATCTTTTATAGCCATACATAAAAGTAATTTTCCTGGTTACGCTTATATGGCGTCTGACTCAGATTGTTACATGGTGGCAAAACATACACAATGACTGTCACTATTGCAGGCACTTCGGTAAGTCCTGGCAAACATAAAATTACAAAAATATTATTTCTATATTAAGTTAAGTACATGTTAAGTACATGTCCAGAAATGTCACTCAATTCTAAAAATGATGGATGTGCATAGCATTTGCCAAACAAGGTATGTGACCTTTACTGAATAATGATCTATACAGTCAAACAGTGTTTATCTGGATTATGGAATGAAATGGTTTGTAGTAAAGATCATACTATTGTAACATCATATTTTGGAAGCAGGAAGAAGTCAAAACTGCAATGTTATTTAACTCAGATTTTCTATTTAATCAATAAATTCTTTAATAATCTTAATGATTACACCTACATCACATTAATTGTGAATGCTTCTCTTTAAGTAGAATGTTTCTATGAAGATCAAGAACGGGAACAGACGAATTTAACAATAACAGTATTCTCAGTAACTGTAAGGTACTTCTTACTCCCCTGATTTTTCCCTTGATGCTCTGCAACTTGCCAAGGTTAGCACAAAAATAAAAAATATGTGGCCTGACTGCTTAAAGAGACAGCCTTTATCAACTGATACTATTCTGTCACAATAGTTACATTAAACAGTGGAGATATCTTTTCATTCTGAGTTGCAAAATCAAAAAATATTCATTGGAATATCTCCTCTACTGATTTTTGAGCTACTGAGATCCAAAAATCCTAGTGCTTGCTACTCATGAGCACGTTGACAGCAAAGCACTAGACAGCACATTTCAAAAAGCTCTGCTAACATGAATAAATACATAATATAAGCAAAAAATCCTTCTAGACATCAATGGCATAGCTGTGCCACCTTCTTTATGCTCATCCCCTATTAGATCAGACTATGTATTTGAGGATGATTTAAACCCAAATTGCAGACTTTTATTGTTTGTTTTTCAAAGACAGAAAAGAAGTGGAGAGCCCATTAAGTGCCTAATCCCATTCTCTCTCATATCTGAATGCACTATATACTGCTGAATATGAAAAACTGTTCAGAATAACTGTTCACATATCAACCCAGATGAGTGGAGGCAGCTGGGGAAAAAAGCTCTACACTTGTAAAAAGGATATTCAGGTTATAGATTGTCATGTTCCCAGGTTTTATAAAAACAGAACATATGTCAACAGTCTAAGAGAAAATGAAAACTTGCTCTGTTTGGGAAAGGGGCCTAGTAAATAGTTCAGTGATCCGCTGTTGCTGCCTACTAGACACACTTAAACAAATAAGAAAAAAATTAGAAAACTAGTATTTTTATGTGTGTAGTCGTTTGAAAAGGGCTTTTGGGGGGGGGGAAGAGTGTAAGAAAATTCACTAACTTGTTCTTAAAATTCAGTTTCCCTTAAAGCTGCAGCGGGGGAGGGGGAGGGGGCCCTTGCTCCAGCTGCTCTCCCTGGAACTCGGGGAGGGGGAGGAGGGGGCTGCTCTCCCTGTGCCCTGCTGGTTCCCGGGCTGAGCTGGGGCCGGGACGGAGCAGGGCTGGGATGGTCCTTGTTCCTGCCATTCCCCGGGGAGCAGGGCCGGCGCCAGTCCCAGTCCCCCCGAGGCTGGGGCGGTGGTGGCTCCTTGCCCTCTGGGCTCCCGGGGGCACGGGGCCGGAGCAGGGACAGCAGCGGGTTGCTCCCCCTGCCTCCACCATTCCCGGGGGGGCTGGGACGGCCTCTGTTCCTGCCTGCTGTCCCCCCTCCCCGCGCGGGATGCATGGTCGTCCCTCAGTCCTGGGCACAGGCAGCTGCCCTGGGCTGGCCCCGGCCAGGAACCTGAGCGTGGCCACCACTTTTAGACAGCAACAGGGGGCCGGCCCTAGCACTGTGTTGGCTCTGAGGCATCTCTAAGAAGCCGCGGCTGTGAAAACAAAGATGGCGGGCGGGACCCAAACTCATGATTCTCTCAACAGGAAAACACCGGAAAACAAGGCGGGGCTCAGCCCCACTGACCAATGGAAAGACGGCTTGGCCAGGAAGAAGGCAACGAGATCCACGCGAGAACAAGAAGGCTTAAAATCTGAGGACAACAGCCCGCCCTGCTCTTCTTCGGCTGGTGCTGCTGGGAGAAACACTCAGCTCCGGTCTTTCATGCTCGCAGGCCCCACAGCCTGGATTTCCACCCATTTCTCTCGACAAGCAAGTAACCCTTTGGGGAGGTGGTGGGAGGGAGTAATTTTCACTTCTTTTTGTGTTTTTCAGAAAACTTCAAAAGCCGGGGAGTCCTTCCAGGAGAGAGGGAGGGATAGAGATGGCTTTTCCTACCCTTCTCTCCTGTTTTCTTCAGCTAGCCAACTAGCTGAGAGAACAGTTCCCTTTCTTTTTTTGTTTTATTCCCTTTTGTGGGTTTTTTTCCTGCGTGTCAAGTGTTCCTCTTGTGTAATTTTGGGATCCCTTTGGGTTATCCCACCTTCTCTAATTTAAACCCCATGTAATAAACTGTTCACCTGCTGCAAACTCTGTTCAGTTTTCCATCACCTTTATTGAAACTGCCCCTAGACGATAAAAATGGTCTTAAACCACCACAATGTGTGATATCAGAACTATATAGATTTGAATTTACTGACACACAGAAATTAACCTGTACATTAATGAATAATATAAATGCAGAAATAGATTGAAATAGTAATTCTTTACTGGCACTAAGTGACACTAAAGAAGCTGTCTTAAAAAATAGTGAGGAAGAGCTGTGCCCCTGCAGCCCATGAAGAACCACAGGAGTGTAGAGATCCACCTGCAGCCCATGGAGGAGCCCACACTGGAGCAGGTGAACGTCAGGGGAAGGTTGTAGCCCATGGGAGGCCCATGTTGGAGCAGGGTCTTGGCAGGGAACTGTGGCCCGTGGGGAGAGGAACCCATGCTGGAGCAGGATTCTCCTGCTAGAACTTGTAGTCTGTGAGGCCCACGCTGGAGCAGCCTGTGCCTGAGGGACTGCACCCTGTGAACGTGAGCCATGTGGCAGCTGTGTCTGAAGGGCTGCTGCCCATGGGATGAACTCTCACCGGAGCAGTTTGTGAGAGGAACTGTGTCCTGTGAGAGAGACCCATGCTGGAGCAGTTTGTGAAAAGCTCTGTCCTGTGTGAGGGACCCCACAGAATGCGGTTGGAAGGGCTCTTCTCCCCAAGCAGTGGCTGAAAACAGTAGCTGACCATAGCAACCCCATCCTCCACCTTGCCCATTTCCCTGGACCGCTGCGGGAGAGGAGTTTGGATGTAAAGTGGAAGGGAGTGGGGGCAAAGGTGTCTTTTTTTGTCTCTCACTCTTAAGCTCTGATCTTGTTAGTAATAAATTTAACTATTATTCCCACATGGAGTCTGTTTTGCCTGTGACGATGATTAGTAAGGAATCTTTTATGGTCCTTATCTCAACTTGTGAAGCCTTTCATTATATTTTCTCTCCTCTGCTGTTTGCAGGGGGGAGTGAGAGAGTGGCTGTACTGAGCTCCTGGCATCCAGCCCGGGTTAAATCACTACAGGTACTTAGGACTACTTTTGTTCATGTGATTTAAACCTGTGTGCTGGTTCATAGTTTATAATTTTTTTCCAAAGAGCGGATTTGTTTTAGTTGGTTTTTTTTTTTCCTAACAGTTTCTATTTGTTGCAATTCTTATAGTACACTTTGGGGTTTTTTTAATTGCTTTATTCTTGTTTTGTGTCTTTACTTTTTAGTATTTTTTTAAATTTATTCATTTCAGCGTGCAAATTCACATAATATGTGAACCAAGAAGCATAGCTATTTTCTGAAATGTGCCAAAATGCATATTTATGCATGGAGTTAATTTATAAAGCGAATGATAATCTGTTTGTAAGAATAATTAGTATTTACTATACTTATTATAATTCTTTTTTACCTATAAAAATTACTGATCATATTTCTGGGGTTTATTAGGCAATTTTCCTGTACCTTAGACTTTTGTGATCTCTGGAATCTTATTAGTGGCAGGTTTTAGTGCTGAATTTTTTTATTTTTTTTTCCTCAACAGTCAGCTTCTCTGTTGCAATTCAGTGGTTAGTGATTTTTACTCTTCTTGAAAAACCTTTGCTGTAATACACTGCTGGTTATCCAACAGGCAGATCAAAAGTGCTACCCTGTGAATGAGGAGCTGGCAACTCTTCTTCAAAAAGAGAATTACTCATAGGTAACAGGTCTGTTTTTAAATGGTAATTCCCAAGAAAATACCTAGATGTCCTGAGATGTCACAAGGAATACTCTTTAAATTGTAATTTTCTCAATTAATAAACCTGTGTATGCTATCTTACCTTCAAAATAATTTTCAGTGTAAGTTTTTACAATTCTTTTTGGGATTCATAACTGCCTAAAGTGTAGTTTATTTGACAGCTTATCTTGGGTTTGCATTAGCGGATCAGAGCTGAAAAAAACAGTCCTCTCTTATCTCTAGTCATCCAAAACCACTCGGACTTTTTACCCTACTGGACAAATATAATCTAACCTAGCCTAGGATGGTGCTCTAACACATGCTATCAGAAATCCCTGCTTTGACTTGGATGTTTACAGCTGAAGGTTTAGATGGGACTTATGGCTAATAATTACATATTTTAATACCGAAGGAGAAAAAATAAAAATGAAATAGAAAAGTCCATAAAGAAAACACCAAATCCTGTCACTTCTAGTACCTTGTTTTGCAGTAAAAATCTTTGCTCTTATTCAAAACTCTGAATACCACAAATGTGATCGAAATTAAAAACGTCTGTTTTACAGAGTATTAAACAGATTGTACTTTGCATTGGTATAGTCTCTGCAAAGTTTCATGTAATCTGATAATGGACTGAACAGGTTAATCTTGTGACTCATGGCGCAGATTGCTTTAAAGTCAGTTTAAATTTTCCTGTACCGAATCTGCCATTGTATCTCGTCTGCACCCCCTTCTCTGTTAGCACAACTGTTATTGAGGACATACTATGAGGAAAAAAAATAGGGAATTTTTTGCAATTAAAATAACCCACCTTTGGCGTTGTATTTAACATGAACCCTTTCAATAACGTGGTGTGCCAACACAGCCTATACCCAGTAACAACATAACTGTTGTGGCAGTAACAAATAGCCAGAGGAGGAGCAGGATCTTCTTAAGCTGCCTTTGCCATCAAATCTAAGAACTGTATAAATGCTGTCCTTCCTGGTTCAGCCTCAAAGACTGACAGAAGAAAATAGAAGTGGGGAGAGGAAGAGAGAGTGCATTTTTTTCAGAAACTTCATTAACTGGGCAGGGAGATGCAAAAATGACAGTCATACATACCTCAAGGATTTTAGATATTCTTTTTCCTTTTGAGCATATAGCCCATATTTTGGCACTGGATGTAAGTGAAATGAAACCAAAACAATTGTTCCAAATCTGATTGCTTTCAAACTATTAGGAGTTGAAAAAAAAAATCTAAAATGCAAGTATTTTGGCTTAAGTAATTTCTACATTCTGCAATAAGCAATGATGAAAACCGTCCTAAGATAGATTTAGTTAAAATGTGTAAACAAATCACAAGTAGAGAGGGCATTGGGAAATAATGAGAGCAAAAGTGTAATTAAGCTAAAATAGATGTTAGTTTTGTCTCTAATGGTCTTTGTTATTCGTTTTACAATGGTCCAATGTGGAAATATTTTTAAAGTTTTTTGTTGGATATAATGCATGTGATTTGCTTCTGTTTGAGTTTCATTACAGTAATTATTGTAGGAATCTGAAAAAAAAAACAAACCAACATTTTAAGTCATCAGTTAATGAAAAATGGGTTTGTGAATTTCACTCAAAAAAATTGTGAGCGATTTTGAAATTAAAGAGACAAGAAAATACATCTCATCAATAAACGTGAGTATGTGTTAAATCAGTATAATTTATTCCCCCTATTATTCAAAGCTGTGAGAGATGCAACATCTATGTAATAGGACTGCTATCACCCAGCATTCAGAGAATAGTAAATGTAGAATGAAAAATAAAAAAAGAGTTCTTTTGTAATTGTTTTTTTTTTTTTTTTTGCCACAGACATAGCATAAATAAACATTCAGCTGAAATTAACAACTTTCTATTTTTTCAGAACATAAACTTGTGTTTTTCAGCACTCTGAAACACAGAATTGTCTTAGTTAGATTTTTTCCCATTAAAATATCTATAGAGTGATAAAAATATAGGTAAATACATATAAACTCATTTTGGGAAGTCACAGGTAATTTTATTCAATGCACTTTCCCTGGGAAGCTTATTTGATGAAACATGCATTTGTTACTGTACTGACGCTCGGTTTTGCTTCAAGTTTACAAATACTCTATGCAGCTTTATCCAGGAGAGCTATGGGAATGGAGTCCATGCTTTAGGTGTTTGTAGACTCTATACAGAGTCCAGTTACCAAATTTTTAAAGCTACCCATACTTCTTCTCTTCACATTTCTTTTATTCTATGGAGATGACATAAAAAATTTTGAATACTGAATTATTTGGGTTAGAAGGAACTTCTAAAGATTATGTAGTCTACTCTCCTGCCAGAAACATTTATCACTATCTATCAGGTTGCTCAAAGCCCTAACCAACCTCACCTTGAACACTTCCAGTGATGGGGCACAACAACTCTGGACAATGTGTTTAGTCTCTCATCATCACTATCATAAAAACATTTCTTCCTTATGTCCAATTTAAATGGCTGGAGGAGGCAACCTAGTGTAGTAGAAGGTGTCTGTCCACAGCAGAGGGATTGGAAATAGGTGATCTTTAAGGCCCCTTCCAATCCAAATCATTCTATGAAAAACAGTATTAGAACTGTGCAGCAATACAGGAAAAAATGTAATAGCCACCTGTTTTTAATACAGTATACGGTATTAAAGATTTACACAGCAAATCTTGTTCTTGTAAATCTTAGCAGCAGTGGTGGCATCTGTTTGGGCTTTATTAGACTATGCATGAATAGAAAACTTTTTCTTTTCCTCATTATCCAATTCTCCACACCTGTGTGCACATAAATATGCTCAAAGAAGCAAATGTACTTGTGAGAGGACTCTTTCATCTTTCCCTTCTCCATCAGATACAACAGCTCTTACAATAACAAATTACTGCACACAGGCAAGAAGTATATCCCTTACCTCCCTTCTTTCTTGAATTCAAATTCTGTGTTAGAAATAGCAGCTTTGGGCTCTCAGATAGGCATGCAAAGGCAGGTGCAGTTGCATCAGCCATTCCCTACTTCTTCCTAGAGCACACATGAGCTAAGCTGACTGAGGATCCATAACAGCTGACAAAAGATAGCAAAAATAATTATTTTTTTTCTTCAAAAGACAAAAAGCATACTGAGCTCTGAATTTTGGCAGAATTCAAATCTGAGGAATTTTGCCTCAAGAGATGAAAGCTTTAAGGGTTATAAGAAAGCACACAGAAAATCCTATCCATAGGATCTTAAACTGTTTTCTCCTAAAGCAGACATATGGAAGATATAAACAAATTCTTGGTGACAATTCTAAACTCATACCATTAATTTGATAAATAGGTTGGGATTTTTACATTCATTCTTTATATGATAGATGCATGCAATAGGAAAGACAGAAGCCTACATGAGGCATATGTACAAACATACATTAACACTGCAAACATATAATACCTGCCCTAAGTAACAGAAATGCTTGCATTCTAAGAAAAAAAAAAATAAAAAAAAAATTAAATGGAAAAAATTCAGTGAAAAATGCATTTTGAAAGCACAAGACTATGCTCTTGCAATTTTTAAATTATCATACACTAAAAAGGTATTACTGGTATATTATCTATTTTTCTTCTCATTAGTTTGTGAAAAAACGGAATATTTTGCTTGAGGGAAAAAGGAGAACACGAAGTAGCCTTGCCCTATATGCTTACATATTGCCGGCACTTGCTCTGCTCCCCTATCGTGCAGCCTCTTTTGGAGTTCTGGCAAGTGGTTTTGCTGTCTCTAAAACAAATCTTCACTCCTTCTGCTCCATTAATGGTAGAAATTGTATCTACTCAAAGTGAATTTAATGTACATAATCTACCACTTTTTTGCCTCTCATTATATGGCTATGTAGGTGGCCTTTAGTTATGCCTACTACTATAATTTCAAGGGCAATGGCATATGCAAGGAAGTACCTGGGCCCCCTTCTGGTATTTTTAATGCATTAAATTAACTGGCTTTTCAGTTTCAGCAAAAGAGTTTGGGAACAACTTAAGAGTTTCTATATTGGATTAGTTGCCAAGTTTGGTTACCACAGAATGACAAACATATGACAAATTGCAACATGCTTAGAAACAAGACTACTACTAAAAAAAATCCAGTCACCCAGAGAAGCAGCATTTCTGAAAAATAGATTTTCTTAGCTGAATAATGGAAGAGGCTAGGAGACATTAATCTGGTCTATTTTATATTTGGAAAAAAGTGACGTGGGAGTCTGAAGGTCTAATGGCAATTTGTGCACTTTATGTGATTAGTCTTTCAATATAATAAAATAGAATGAGAAATTACTGCATTCTTATAATATAAAAAGTATTTTCAGGCAATTATAATAAACAAGAAGCACAAAACACATTTATTACATTTTATTGCTATGGCTTCTTTTATAGTTAAAAATAAAAATCAGGAGAGATGACTTATGCAGGAGACACTATGACTCATAGGCCTTACAAAACAGATGGGATTTTTTATTAGGGCTGGGCAAATCAAATAACAAGTATACTGAACAGCATACTTATCAGATATTTCAATGACAGGAATAGAGCTTTATTCTATGTCTTTAGCAATTTCAAAGCATTGCAAATGCATTCATTTCAGTGGGACAACTCCACAGGTAGGTGCTAAGAAAGATTTATCTGGTGGCTAGGTCTAAAGGGCCGTACATCAGAAAGTTCTCCTGATCCTATAATTTATTACATTTATCATAAACAACCATAAGTAACTGAAACCATTTCAAACTTTTTCTCCATCTTTTTGTATGATAATGTCTGTTATTATAGAACAACATTATACACACAATTAAACCTATGCATTTTATTCTAATTAGTAGTATAATTGCAATTAACTTGATTGTTCACACAATCAAGGAAACAAATACTTAAGTGTACTCTCAACCGCATGCACAGTGAGGCAGTTTCTGGTTTTTTATTTCTGTTTAGTGATTCATCCCACAATGAACACAAAATTCAGTGAATATCCTACAGTTTTAGTAAAACTCTGGATACCGACTTGGCAAATTTGAATATCACTTGTTTTGTATGAATTTATTTCTACTAAAGGTATAATATTTTCAAAAATGCTTACCTAGTTTACATACTAATTCTGTTCTCAAAACTTAAGTAAAGCACTTGAGCATTTTTATTTAGAACCATCAATTTTCACTGAAACTTAACATGTATCACATCAAGTAGGAGAACTCAGATATTTGAAAAGTATGTCACAAATTTTCATTTGTATAGCATGGAATTAGTCAGTATGAAATAGTGATGAAAATAGTGTGAAAATCCACCCAGTAGTAACATTACTTTTAAAAGAATAATTTTCCTATTCTTCCTTTCTTGACTCGTAAGTATTTTTTCTGCCTGTTCCTCTCCCATTTCAGTCTAGGAAATCTTATATACTGGATAACACTGCTGTGTTCTGCCTTTCATTATAAAAACACTGTTCAGATATTGAAAAGAAGATGAACAGAATATAGAAAATGAAATTTCCAAATATAGGATGAACAGAAAAGAGATGTAATGACTCTGTGTACACCAGAGTTCCTTGAGGAGGAGAAGCACACACCCAAGCTCCTTTACCTTAAGATGGATTTAGTCTACCTGGACTTCAGTGAAGCCTTTGACACCATCTCCCATTGCATATTCCTCGAAATGCTCACGGCTTGGACAGGTGAACCCTTCACTGGGTTAAGAACTGGCTGGATAGCTGAGCCCAGAAAGTAGTGGTGGATGGTGTCACATCCAGTTGACATGACACCAGTGGGGTCTCCCAGGGATCAGTGTTGGGACCAGTCTTGTTTAACATCTTTACTGATGATTTGAATGAGGAGATTGAGTTCACCATAACCAAATTTGCTGATGACACCAACATGAGGGGAGTGTCAATCTGCTGGAGAGAGGAAGGCTGGATCAATGGGTCAAGACAAATGGCATGAGGCTCAATGAGACCAAATGTCAGGTCCAACATTTTGGCCACAATAACCTCATGCAGTGCTAAAGGCTGAGGAAAGAGTAGCTGGTAAATGACCTGGGGGTGCTGGTTGACAGGTGGCTGAACATGACCCAGAAGTGTCTCCTGGTGGTCAAGAAGGCCATTGGCATCCTGGCTTGTATTGGCAATAGTGTGGCCAGCAGGACAAGGGAGGTGATAGTCTTCCTGTACCTGGAACTGGTGAGGCTGCACCTCAAATCCACTATATCTCCTCAGTTCAGGAAAGACATTGAGGTGCTGAAGCAGGTCCAGAGAAGGGCAACAAAGCTGGTGAAAGGCACATGTCCTAAGAAGAGCAACTGAGGGAGCTGGAATTGTTTAGCCTGGACAAGAGGAAGCTCACGGACATCTTACTGGTCTCTACAACTACCTGAAAGGAGGTTGTAGCCAGGTGGGAGGTGGCCTCTTCTCCAGTGATAAAATGAGAGGACACAGTCTTAAGCTGCACCAAGGGAAGTTTAGGTTGGACATCAGAAAGAAATTCTTCACAGAAAGGGTGATTAGGTATTGGAATGGGCTGCCCAGGGAGGTGGTGGAGTCGTCACTCCTCGAAGTGTTGAAAGAAAGACTGGACATACCACTTAGTGCCATAGTTTTGTTGACAATGTGGTGTGTTGTCTCAGTTTGGACTGGATGATCTCAGAAGTCTTTTCCAACCTAATTGATTCTGTGATACTGTAAGACTTCTGGAGAAAAAACACTAGTTTCAGCTGATATCAAAGGGAATTTGGTTATAAAACTATGTAATGTTTTTGTGTTCCCAGAAGCAGATTAGTAGACAGAAATAACACCTAGAGCTGAGAAGCAGAGGAAGCTTTTGATTTTTTTTACTGTCTGTATTACACAACAAAGTTTTACAGAGCTGTGCTAGGAAGACAGCAAATATTGTATCTTGCTCTTTTAGATTATGTAATATAGCTATGAAGAAGCCACTGACTTTGAGGTAGAATGCACCAAGTTATGCACATCTTTGTGCCACTTATGAACAATTGAGCAAAGCTGAATGTTCTAATAGACGTTGTACCGGGTATAAACAATTTCTATCTCTCCAGCACAAGGAACAACAGGATCAGAATAATCCTTCCTATGATTATCCCATGACTCTGAAATTGTTTCCTCAGAGGAGCATCACATCCTTTTTATGCCTTTTGCTCACTCTAAGGATAACAACCTGCTTCTGCCACTAGTTTTGCTCAAGTTGGAGAATGATGCTCGAACATTTTGAGCTCCAAATCTTCACACAGACTTGGAACATATGCAGGTAGATTCTCAGGTTTTCAGATGTGGATTTTTTTCATAATTCTTTGAAAAAAAAAAAATCCTTTAGGTGAATATAAAGGCACATGTAATATTAAATTTCTAGCATAGTTACTGTGAATTCATGGGAGTTGTAATAGGGCTTAAACCAGCATCACAGAGGATTCCACATCCTGTTTTTCACCAAGAATATAAATGGCCTCGTAGAGCACCTCCTAGGTTTCTTTTAAGAAACAGCAAAAAGGAAAATGTTTCTGTAGAAAATTAAGAATTTATGCCATGGAAAGCATGGCAAATGATAGTTGTACTATATAGGTGGGATTCTTGCATTTTGGAACTTGATGGATCTGATTTCCTATTTCTGGCTTTATAACAGATTTCTTCTAAAAATCTCAAGCAGCCACTTTATCTCTTCATATCACAAATTCCTGTTTTTCCAAACCAGAATATTATTTTCATCCCATTGACCCTTTTATCTCTTTCAACCTTTATCTCTCCAGAGAAATGATAGTGTAAGTGGATGTTGAATACAAGAAAGGACTATAGCACTCCTTAAAAGCTGGGCCAGAAGAATTAATTTTCACTCATTCTCTGCACAGAGCAGACAGTCAAAATTAGCTTTTTTATATTAAGTCTTGTCCAGGTCCTCTCTTCAGAAATCGTCATCACTGCAGGTCTTATGCTTTATGTTTCATTGTACTGTAGTAGCCAAAATAATAAGTCTTGGAATAAATGAGCACTAACATGTACATTTCATTGAAAGCATTAAGAGGGTGAAGCAATGTTCACCAAAAATAAAGCAAATTTATTTCAATTATTTTGTGACTATATTATGTTAATATATATTTACAGATTTCATCCTATCTATTTTTGGTTCACTAAACTAGTTTCCATTAAAAACCAACCAAACAAAAAAACCCCATGAAATATGGCTGTTTACAGCTAGATCTGTACTTCGTATGTTGCAGACACTGGGAAGTCTATAATAAATGGTGCAGAACATTTAATGAAAAGTTCACTAAGGAAGTTGAATATAATCCCGAATAAATAGATTTCCCTTTCCCATATCATAAGACCCAGGGTAATATAGGATTTATTATTTATGCTAGATCCTCAAAAGCAAAACCTGAGCTCCAATCTAATTCTTGTTGACTTATCATTGACAAGATTCAAACTTCTAAATAGCTAAAAGGACTCAAGTCATAAATCAGATATTTTCATGAATTCAATAATTATACCTTCCTTGTTAATTTGCTCATCATAGAGAATACTATATATTTGTAATTTCAGCTATGACCAATATAAATATTCCTCAAACTGATGTAATATCTAATTGTTTTACAAACATGAAGAGAGTTTTGAAAAACTAGATTCTAATGTATCAAATTTGTATCTCAATCTTGCAAGTATTTCTGACAATTTTTTATCATAATATTTGTTTGTTGGTTCTCCAAGAGTTATCTTGATTACTAATAATAACAATTGATCTTCCAGCTACTGTGGGATTTAAAGTAACACAGGAGTTGCAGAAGAGAAGAGCCCAGCTGGCATTTTCCGGATAACAAAGGGCCACGCTGACTTTCACAAAAGTTCCTTAAACACTGATAAAACATCTGGTATGTTGAAGCTTGTGGGGATGTGAAGGTATTCAACCACGCTCTGATAAACACAGGTACCAGGATGGAACTGTGATGACCTTTTGACCCTGCCAGTTATAGATCAAAAAACGATAAACTCCTGCTAACCAACCCCCAATTATATTGACTAGAGTCACACAAAGCTCACAAATCTTCTAAAAATAACCCTGAAGAAATAATAAAAAGTTAGAAGTTGAGAGGTATTTTGGGAGACAAACTTTTCCATTCAAAGTGCAGAAGCAGCTGACAAGTTGGTTTCTCTTCACTCCCCTCTCATGCTGGCAAGACAGAGTGAGATAAGTTGTAACTTATGCATGTTAACTCCACACTTTAAAACTAACACTTTTGTTTTACTTAGTAATATTCTTAATAGACTGTTTTGCTTTAGAACTAGTGTTTATGTCTTTTCTTACACAGTTTTTAACTGTGTCTTTGTAGGAAGAATCTACCCGTGATTATCCACGAACCCACGGACTGTCATAAAATCTTTAATGAAAAGTGCCATAACTGTTTTAGAGTAAATTCTTATAGAAGGGTACTAACAGCTTTGATGGCGGTGGAATAACACTTCAGGCAGACCTCCTGAGAGGTCTCACTGTGTGTTAGTGAAAGTCTTCATAAAAGGAAATATCAAACGCACTCTCTGATTGGTGAATCTGAGTGGTGAGTTTCTCTGCACATGAAATGCTACAAGACTGATTGAGCTAATAAAGGGTTTCAGTTTCCTGGAGGCTCTGACGGTCAAATAAAATACAAGGGTTGAAAATTATCCTCTTCTTAAGGCTTCATTTCTAAACCTTCCTTTTGAAGGGCTGGGAAAAGCCACCCTCCTTTTTTGTGACAGGGAATATCCTGTATCCATGAAATATATATATATATATGGATATAAAAATATAATAATATATCCATACAATATATTGTATCCATGAAAATTCAGAAATTATAAGCTGCAAAGAAAATCTCTGTTGATAGTCCATGAAGTATGTTCACTGAAATAACAAATTTGCTATTGCTGTAGATATGGATAAAATCAACTACATAAGGCCCATATATAAGGAAAATAATAATCCAATGTATAAAGAAAGAGAAAAAGGCGATAAATTCCTTGTAAATATAAATCCAGTATGCATGCCTGCAATTAAAGAATTTACATTCAGATATTGCAGATTAAAAAAAAAAAAAAGGGAAATGTTTTTTAAGCACATTTCAAATATTAGTCCTTGCTTTCCAATAAAAAAGGCAAAAGAAGGAATGCATATGCTCATAGGTGACCAGACTGAGGAGCATTTCCTGTTTGAGTATTGCATCACCGTCATGGCACAGCAACTTAATACTCTACCCACTTAACCATCTGTTCTGTCCTACATCTAGCATTTTAGCTATTTAACTTCAGAAATGAAAATTCTAACCAGTAATGTTTCTTGTTAATGTAAAACATGTAGTTATTACTTCTGCATAAAAAAATAAATATCATCATCTATTTTAGGCACATGAATTAACTCTGATGCTATAAAAACTATAATTCTTATGATGAGGCAAAATAATTAGAGGAATTGATGACAAGAAAGAACAGTAACTATACTTTCTCCCAATTTACAGTCACACCTGCTTAGAGATTAAATTGTATCTTTACGCTACATTAAAATAGCATTTTCTACAGGAATGCATTATGTTTCCAAAAGGCAATTGTAAATGACTTTGTGAAGCATTATTTTGTATTCTGCAGCAAGCACTTGTGTTAGTGTTAATTAACCTGTAATTCCACTTCTGAGAGAGAAAAAAAAAAAGAAATGTCACTCAAAGCACCACGCGTATACACCTATTCTACGTGAACTTTGTTTATGAGAGTTTTAAGACTTTTTGCAAGCACTTGAATCTGTCAGATAAGACTTTAATCTCACAACCTTCTAAACTTGCCACTTGCAGCTGATTTTCAGTCTGGGCATACATAGTTATATCTAGGCACTCCAAGCTACTATAACACCTGTGCCAGTTTTGATCATCAGATTTGATTACATAATTAATAGAAATTATATTATTTTAAAGGTAAGAATGTTAAAAAAAAT
Organism: Serilophus lunatus; assembly: GCA_013399895.1. Classification (NCBI taxonomy): domain Eukaryota; kingdom Metazoa; phylum Chordata; class Aves; order Passeriformes; family Eurylaimidae; genus Serilophus; species Serilophus lunatus. The sequence continues at coordinate 62,935 of VXBA01004407.1, read as the reverse complement.
TTAAATGACAAAACAATTTTCTTCATGAAACACTGATCATTATTTCTGTCAAATCTCTTCTACCATTTTACTGATTTTTTTTTTTTTTCATCTATCTGCCTTTCGATAAATTAGAAATGTCGCTAGATACTACCAGGCAGTTCTTTCTCCAGGTATCTCAGTCAGGTGAAAAGAATTATATTAGATACTATACTTACAATGAGATCTCACAGAGAAAATGAAATATGTTGTTGAATATCTCCTAGAATCAAAAGAAACAGCAGGAGAATATCTGTTTTATACCTGTACACCATGGGAAAAGGGATTATAAAACTACTCTATCTGGCTAGAGTGGTTTCAAGCATTATAAAAGGACATGGATTTACTTGGTCATTTTTCATTTTGTCAGGTATGGATTTGAACAGTTTGGTCAAGAATAACGAACAATTCAATATGTAAAGTTAAAATAATAATAATTTAAAAAAAGGCCTAGTTGCTCTGAACAGCTCAGAGTGTACTAGATATATGACAATGCCAAACCCCAAATGACTGTTCTTGTCAATGGGTGACACCAGCTAGGTAATCATAGGCATATATGGATTAATTTGATTGTCTAACAACTGGTTAAAAAATAGTTGGTAGATGTGATGATCTAATATTTTGAAAGATCCTTATTGACACCAGGGATGTTCTAAGAAAGATTTGATGGGATCTCTCTCACATTTACAACCATAAAAACATTACCTTTGCTCCTACAATAACTGTTTTTGTGCATACTGCACAGAGTTCATGTTATACATTTAAATCTGGCTGATTACTTTAATTGATTTTAAGCTTTAAGTACTAAGTATTTAAAATATATTAACAATACAGCAAATACAAAAATAATGTTATATGAAGCTCTAAAACTCATCTTCATAAGTGACTAACACTCAGAAGTATGATATTGAAAAGATTAAAACAGTTTGTGGGAATCACTATAGGGCTTTGAATCAAGGAAGTCTCTTAATATAGATGTCTGGCTTATTCCCCACTCTGTATTTGTATTTTCAATTTGGTAATTTGCAGTTATTGAAATTATTCAATACTTTATCTGATGGCAGATAAAGAATTTTGTATCTACTTAAAAAAAAAAAAATCATTCAATATATCAGAGCTTTGAAAGAAGCACAAGCAACTGTTCAGCTGGAAGGTACTAAGAAGCCTACAGTTTATCCAGCAAATTAATAAAAGTGTCATAGTAAATTTGAATTATTTGGCAGCTAGCTCTATTTACATATATAATGGGAAAACATTACATAGGACGGCTCTGAGCAACCAGATCATGTCTTGCTCTGGACAGAAGGTGGGACTAAATGACTTACAGATCTTTGCACTCTGAACATTCTATGATTTCCCATGTAAGTTCAAATGAATAATTAAGCTCATAGTCTATATTTACAAATACAGATTTTTTAAAAAAAGAAGAGAGAACACTGTGGTAGATCATTGCAACTTGACAGTTTAATTAAAAAATCAGGATGGAACTCTTGTTCACCAAAATCCTATTAATTAGTCCATTGGCAAGCCAAGTCAGAACTGTGCAGGGGAGGTCCATTTAAATATTACTGAAAATGCAAGTCATTTGCAAGAGGATTTGCTCTGCACAGTGTTAATTCTCGCTGTATCTAATTATTGAAGAGATATCAGTTTAATATTAGTTACAGAGAATCATAGAATGGCCTGGGTTGTAAAGGACCTTAAAGATCATCTAATTTCAACACCCCTTCCACTAGACCAGGTTGTTCAGATCTCCATTTAACCTGGCCTTGAACACTTCCAAGGGTGAGGCATCCACAACTTCTCTGGGGAATTTCTTCCACTGTGTCACCACCCTTACAATAAAGAACTTCTTAATATCTAATCTGAGCCTACTCTTTTTAAGCTTAAAGCCTTTACCCATTGTCCTACCACTATATGCCCCGGTAAAAAGTCCCTCTCCAGCTTTCCCATAGGCCCCCTTCAGGTACTGGAAGGCTGCTATATTTCCATGGAGTCTTCTCCAGGCTGAACAACCTCAACTTGCTCATTATATGTTCATCTTAAGTATTTTCAATATGTCGTTTTGTTAAATATGGTGATGAATTAAAGCTTCTCCATTTTTTAAAGCATAACAATGTTTACTATGCTAGCTATCTGTTAAAAAAATATATCCAAGTGAATATCACTGCACTGAGAGTGGGAAATGTGAAATAGAACAACAAAATGAGCTGAGTAGTTTCTGAAAGCACTGAGAAAGTATCGCTTGGCTGAGTTGTTTTTGAATAATAAAAGCTAAAGCTGTTAAATTGTTGAGGTCCACACCTTGTTTTATGGTAGCTTAGTATCCCAGGATCCATCATGGTAAACCAGATAGCAATACAAAGCTTCCACTAGACTTCCATGGAGTACAGTGGCACAAGAAACAAATTTTAAATAATAAAGACTTTTACTTAATTTTGGGAGAGTGATTCTACATATTGTATTATCTATATTAAGCATAGATAGCAGCCTGGTTGAAGATTTGCACATATGATTTACAATTTTATTAGAGCCAAATGAATGTTTATGATCCAAGAAATATGGCTATTTCCTTCTGAGTTTAAATATTAAGGCAATTTAGACCATAGGACCTACCTTATCAAGTATGAAGCATAAAGAAAATACTGAGAGTGTAACACAGAAAGGCTAAATTTTATATGGCTCATTCCAACTAAACTTTGCCCTTTATAGTTCCAGGAAAATAAAAACTACTAAACATAGAAAACTAAACCCCAAAACTATCTCTAGATATTTTCCCTTTATTCGCTTTCAAAATCAGTGAATGGTGCATGCTGTGTAATCAATATTGAACAATGTCCACAAGACCTGAGTATAAATTTCAAGTAGTCTGGATGGAAAGGAGTCTCTCTGAAATACTTTCTTTTCAAGTGATTGTTGCTTTAAATAAAAAAATGAAAACCAGTTTAAAGCAGCATACCTAGTAGAAATACACCATAAATAAGGTAACATAATGCTCCTTGTGTTCTAATCAACTTCTGTGGGAAAAAAAAATAAATTTAATCTTATTTTCAAAGCATTCCTACGTGATTCTCTCTTTACATAAGTCAGAGCAACAAAATATGCTAGTTTTCCGCAAACAACACACCTCTTTCCTACAATTCTGTCTTGAGAGGGAAAAAAAAATAGATAAAGGATTTTAGATATTTTCCTGAAGTACATGCATGACATACAGTTTGGCAGAAAACATTTTCTGTGATTAGTCTGAAGGACATATGGAGCTCCCACACACATCCTTTGCAAATGAAATTCACCTATGAAGATTTCCAAAATGTTCCAGATGCCTCAGTCTGAATGCCCCTGTAGTTCACAAGAAACTCATGACTGAAATATTGAACACTATGTAGGCAGAATTTGAAGTAATTCTAGGGCCCTTTTTCATGTACACTAGACAAGGAGAGCTTATGTAGATAAGAGACAAGGAAAATGTACCATCTCCAAATTCAGCTCATTAAAAAGAAACACCTGTATATGTAAATAAATACTTGTGACTGATAGCTCTGTGCAAAATCCTCAAGTTCAGAGTTTATCTTGCTTAGTGCATCGGTAAAAATAAGAACTGAAGGAAGCCACCCTCCACTAGATTCTTTGCTGAATGACCCCTGAACAATAGAGAACTCTTTTATTTTTTTATTTTTTTTTCCCTGCTTCCTAAAAATTGATAACTTTCCTTTGGAAAAGAGAAAAGATTTTGTTTACTTGTGTTCTATTTCTTTTAAGAAAGTGTTATTGATGCATCTATTAAAAAGAGTAACTATGAAAGCAACGCACATTGTGGTACTTTACAAAAATATCTTCTACTGCTTTTTCATTTATGAATTATTTTAGATGAAAAAAGGCAGTCTTGAGCTTTTGCTATGTGCTTTTTTAACTTGACACCACTTTGAATGTCTTCTATCAATTGCACTCTGCAGTGTCTTCACTGCATAGCTGGTTCAGGTCTCAATCTTTTCTTTCTAGAGAATCTGAACCTTGATTATGTAGATTTCTGAATAACAAAAATCCTTGAGTCTCAATTCCCCATTCCTTTGTTACCTCATTTCCTTAATAATTCTTTTATAATGAGCTCAAATGTTGCCTCAATCATTTCTGCCTTTTACAGCACATCTAAAAACACATCTTCTTTCACTCTGTTCATAGGTAACATTCCTATTCTATTTTAAAATCAAAGATATTACCTCAGCTTTTTAATTTATTTTTTTTCAGTGCAGTCTAGATCCTGATATAGTTAGTCATGCTGAATGTAACTTTGTTCCTCAGAAACTATCTCTCATTTGAAATGGGAGACTAACAGTGAAAGAATTTGTGATAGAATATGTTTTTGAACGCTAGAAGATATGTAGTCTGATTTAATCAGATGTCCTGGTTTTGGCTGGGATAGAATTAATTTTCTTAGTAGCTGGTGCAGTGCTTTGTTTTGGATTCAGTACATGAATAATGTTGATAATGCATTGATGTTTTGGTTGTTGCTAAGTAGTGCCTACTTTCAATCAAGGATTTTTCAGTGTTTCATATACTGCCAGTCAGGAGCTGCACAAGAAGCTGGGAGAGAGCATGACCAGAACATCTGACATGAGCTGGCTGAAGTGACATTCTGTTCCATAGAACATATAATATGTGTGATATTTAGTTGCCCGTTGGGGTTAAACCACAGCATCAGGATAGAACATTTTAAATTTTCTAAATTTCTACCTCTCCAGATTTCTGTCAGCATAGTAACTGCTTTGTGCTAGCATGGATGTATTCACATGTAGGATTATTGTAATCCATAAAGCTGATCCTCTTGATTTAAACTTTCACTCTATGGGGGTCATACTGTATATTTGACTCTGTAATTCCAATATCCCAATACCAGAAAATCTGATGAAGGGTTACCATAAAGAACTGCAATAGAAATGCTAAAATTACTATATATAGAGAATGAATGGGAATGTCTTCATGTGGAAGATCCATATGAATGGCATGTATTGATGGCATCTAGCCGAACACACAATCAGTGTTGCAGAACACCTTGGGACAACAAGGTTGAAATGCAATAAAAAATAAAACCAGGAAAAGCCAATACTCAGATTAAAAAACAAAATATTGAACAGTAAGAGATGGCAAGGTAAAGTTAATGAACAGAACACGGGACATAAGACACTCAAATAGGGAGAAAAAGGGCAATGAGATCTGATTAATCAGGCATACAAACAAAAGACTGCAGTCTTTGTCAACTTGTAGGTGCACTAAAAGGCAGGCCAAAAATCAGCACATACTGCCCTGGCTTCCTAGTCCCACATCTACCCATGCATATGTCTTAGCTCTTCTTTTCTTCACACAACTCTTTCCATCTTCAATTTCTGTTCTGTCTGAGCAACAGAAGCAGATGCATCAATGGTTAGATGAGTTTGGGCATGTTTTCACCAACTCAGTATCCTTGCATCTTATAATTCAGTTTGAGTCCCCTGCATGCAAGAAACCTTCAATCTAAGCTTCTACTACTCTATGCTCCTTACATGCCCTCTGTATGGAACATTCTGAGAAGAAAGCAAGAGTGTACAAGCAATATTCAAGGACTGTTTTGGAAATATAAGTAGCTTTTTTGGTGGTTTTGTTTGTTTATTTGTTTGTTACAGGTAAGCAAAAATGAACCAAGAACAAACACAGAAAATACAGCATAAAAATATGTCTTTTTGTTTTTATTGAAGACTATTTCCACATCTGTTCTTTACTGTCATCCCTCACAAGATTTCCCATCAGACTGCACAGTCAGACAGAATAACAATGAATTTTAGCCTAGTACCTTCTAGGACTATGTTTTCTCAAATCACAGCCAAATCTGATCAGAAACTTGCATTCCTTCCTAAGAATGAGTCCCAATCTTGTCCCAACCCTGTCCAGCATGGACTCACCTACAGATTAGATGGTCCAAATTGAATGGATATATCCAGAAAGATTCTAGGCATGTTACTGGTGCTTCTGTTCACTATCACAAGAGATGAAAGCAGTATTTACTAGTTTTTATTACTCCTTTCTATGGGATGAATACCATCTCCTCAACAATGCATTTATACTATTGATAAACAATATCAAGGAGGAAAAAAAATAAAAATCTGATATTGCATAATGTTTTAATGCCCATTCTATCTTCATGATGATGTACCCCTGCAGGTAGTTACAGCTTAAATGGTCACATCTCTTCCATCATCCTCACATCATCAGCGGCAAATCAGAGCTTAACTCAGTCCAGCAGTTGAACTATCTAAGAAGTAACATTTCCACAGATGGTAAGATTGAGAAGGAGATAGACAACAGGTTAGCAAAGGCCTTTGGAAAACTCCATTAAAGTCTAGTGCAATAAGCACCTGAAGAAAAGTACAAAGATTAGTGTCTACAGAGCCATTGTACTGTCTACTCTTATATATGGGTCTGAATCATGGGTCATCTACCGCCACCAACTGTGACTCCTCGAACACTTCCATCAGTGCTGCCTCCGTACAATCCTAAACATCCACTGAACTGACAACATAACTAATATCACTGTCCTTGAACAGGCAGGGGTCACCAGTATTGAGGCCATGCTGCTGAGGACACAGCTGCGCTGGGCAGGGCACGTCTCCAGGATGGAGGATCATTGCCTCCCTAAGATTGTGCTCTATGGTGAACTCACCACTGGCTGACACAACAGAGGAGCCCCAAAGAGGAGATACAAAGACTATCTGAGACAATACCTCAGCGTTGGTCATATTGACTGCCATCAGTGGTCCACTCTGGCCTCCAATTGAGAGACTTGGGGACACACCATCCATAATGCTGCCGCCTCCTTTGAGAATGCATATAGAATCAGTCTCGATGAGAAAAGACAAAGCAGAAAGAACCGTGCCTCACCAATACCACCTAAGGAGACTTTCCACTGTGCCTTTTGCAACCAGACTTCCCTATCTCGCATCAGCCTTTTTAGCCATCAGCGCACTTGCAGCAAGCGTGGGTAGAGCCCTTCCCATATCTTCGTTTGCGAAGCCTAACCATGATAAAATGGTCACAGTCCACACTGAGACTGACAGACAACACTTGGAACAATGACCTACATGGCACTGAGTAGTATAAATAAAATGATCCCATAATCTATGTTAGCAAGACACATTCCTAAGTGAAATGTTAAAAGGACAAAATCCCATTCTACATCTTTTCTTGTGCTGCATTCACTTGTGCTTTTTCTCAGGCCTTGCAGGACTGCACCCTATGATTAATTGGACTATAAAAAAGCTGAGTTGCTCCTCAATTCCCTTCTATTGGATTTTTGGAGAATCTGTTTGAAGAACTTTACAGGGATAGACTCACATCTCATCTGCCTCACAGGGGTTTAACCTGCAATTTCCTTACAAAGCATGGTGTTATCAGACAAGAACAAAAGTTGAACTCATATGCTTGACCTTAGTACAAGATATCCAGTATGAAGGTAATAATAAATTTAGATTAGATTTTTCATAAGTGAATAGGACTCATTTAAAAGCCCAGTTAAACATTGCAGTGAAAAAAGGTCTGGCAGCTGAAGACATTTAAGTGATTCAGGATGGGACATAAAGGCAGAAGGGATCACATAAAATTATCAGCAGATATTTGAATATGAAATGTACTTTAAAGATGTGCTGCAACTTGAGCACCTTACTGCCTACCTTTCACAACACTCTTTAGATCCAGTAAGTAATTTAGGAAAGAGAGTGCTCAATCCAATAGCCTTTCAAAGCAAAAGTTGCTTTCAAATGGTATCAATGAACTTGAATCAGGCTTTTAAGAAAGAAAGAAAAAAAACCCCCAGGACACAAAATCCAAAAGCCCTAACTCAGCAAATTTACAAGAAAATCTATCCATGGAGCAAATCACTTGATTAGAATGCAGAATACATAATATGTCAATTATTGCTATTCTACTTAGATTTTATTAATTTTCAACAATTTAACAGTTTATAGATGAAGTTGATATATGTTGGGGGGCGGTTTTAGCCTATATGTAGTTTTTTATTTAGAGTAGATTTCTTATAAGTTTCATAGTCATTAAGTAGTAGAAAAGAACAGGAATTTTGATACTTTTGTCCTCTGGAATGAAATGTTCACTATTTTGGTTTTATCTTCAATTGAAATAAAATGTAAAAATATTGAAAACTAGTGATTTTAAATGAATGAGTTTTAAAAGATGTAAACATTTTAATTTCTTTTAAAAATATTTGAAATTCTATATAATTTCATTCCTGCAGTAAGTTGATTTCTTTTATTTTTAAATTGCATTAACATGGAATGTTAGCAGTAGTTTACACGAGGCTTAGTTCATCCATTTTTGCATGCATTTGTATGCAAAAGAGAGAACATAATTTAATTGAATATATAAATTCTGTATTTTTAATATACCCAAGGAGACTACATGGCTACACAGCATCAATTATTTAGCAAGCTATTTTTAATTTCTTAGCAATAGATTGTGTGAGATTGAGAGCTCTTTGTGGTGTCCAGTCAAGACAATAGAGTCCCATTGATGACAATAGCATTTGGATGACATTCTGTTTTTCTCACCAGTGACTTGGAGAGGAGAGGACATGAATTCTCAGATGTCTTTCTGAAATCTCTGCCATATAGATGAAGCTGCTTGAGATCATCTCATGAATTACAGCAGTTCCAATAATAAGTGCTGGCCCTGCTTCAAAAGACAAAATTTTGGAAAAAAATCTGTCTCTCACAATGTGCTTAAACTCAGTTTTCAGTAGTGGGTGCCAACCAATCTATTTTGCATAAATTGAACTGAAGTTCTCCAAGGAGATTTTCTGTTTAGGTTCCCTAGAGATTTTGTAGCTGCCAGCACAGTCCATGTCAAATTTACAGATAAGGGTACAACAGCCAAGTATGAACTTTGATGGCTTAGGGGGAAAAAAAGGTTTCCATTCTAGTTTCTTGAGACAATTCACCCTCAGAATTGTAACAATTTGGCATGGGGATGTGAAAGAAGGAAGAATAAGACAGTCCTAAATCCTTGCAATTTCTGTTTTACTGTTGGAAATTCCCTGGTCTTCTTATCACTCTGTAAATTGATTTTCTCAGTCCTCTCATTTCTCTGCACCTTTACTAGACATAACATCTTTCCTCCATTGCACCCTGCTCTGCTTTATTCCTTTTAAGTCTTTCAGTATATATTGTATGGTTTCAAATTCTTTGCTGAAAGGACAAATTTTTTAATTACTTAGCTAATGCTTGCATTACACTTAAAGCATAGATAGCTATGAGCTTCAGGTGCCAAGTGTTTCCCTTCTGCAATTATCTATGCTGTGAGACCCTAAATTTCTTCAGAAATGGCACACGATGTTTCTTTGTGCAGCCCATTTAGATGACATTATCTAGTGTTAAAAGACGTTTTTATGCTTTGTTCCTGTTGGAACACGTCCACATATGGAAGCATGGAAATATAGGAAGTTCAGAGTCAGCTTACACCCTCTCCCAGTCTATATATCTATCTAAAAACTTCAGAGTACAAGGACCGATTCCTCTTCAATCCCCTGGCAAGCAGACTCTCCTAAAATAAAATATAAACCACTAAACCTGTCCCTTAGCTGCTCCAATTTGCACTGAGCGTGTCAGCTGATCAGTCATAATCACTTTTTGTGTCAACTTCCTTATGTTTGATTTATATGATATCTCTTGAAAAAAAATCTGTAAATTGTTATTATAGCTCCATGCCAGCACAATATAACAACTCGTGACTGGACAGGTGCTTTATGAAAACACTGAAAACAATACTATTATCAGTTCTTGACACTGACAAAATATATTCTTTAAATTGATTTTAAAGCGCTATCCAAATACAAGCTCTAATCAACCAAATGGTTCTGTGCAGAAAAATCCTGATTTCCAGAAAACAAGTCAGAATATTTAAGCTTAGGGAAGCAGGCAAAATCAGAGGCATTTTACGTATCTCTGATTACATTTTAGTCATCATCTTGTTACTTTCGTGCACACAAGGTGAAATGATCATAAACTAGTTCTTTCAATTATAAAAGTTTTGCTAACTCCAATGAGGAAAGGCTGAGATAATTGGATTTGTTCAGCCTGGAAAAGAGAAGGCTTACGGGTGACCTACCTACTTGTGGCCTTCCAGTATCTGAAGGGAATCTGCAAGAAAGAGGGGGAGAGGTTGTTTATAAGGGCATGTAATGATAGGATAAAGGTGAGTGGCTTCAAACTGAGAGTAGGTTAAGACTTGATATTAGGAAGCAATTCTTTATTGTGAGGGTGGTGAGGCACTGGCATGGGTTGCCCAGAAAAGCTGGGGATGCCCCATCCTTGGAAGTGTTCAAGGCTGATTTGGATAGAGCTCTGAGAAACCTTGCCTAGTGGAAGGTGTTCCTGTCCACTTTGCAGGGGGATTGGAACTAGATGATCTTTAAGGTCCCTTCAAACCCAGACCATTCTATGAACTACAACAACTATCATTCAGTGCTGCACTCAGGATGGTGCATAGCAAAGTGGACATACACATGACCAGGACTGAATGCTGTTAGCACTCAAGACTGACCAAGTGTGAATGAACTTCACTGGATAAGCCCTTTGCTGGGGTGATCAGCTCAGACACACTGCCATGAGCATCCTGCAAAACAGTAAAAACAACAGGATAACTGCTAATAATAGACCATAGGCACTGTGCTAGGCTAATTCCCGTCTTTTGGGCATCGAGCCCTGAATGGGCACAGTGCGCACTGTGCCTCCCTTTTCACCATTAAACATCACTTAAATGTTGACATCAGCAGTTCTTCCAAAAAGCAGTGGCAAAAGATGTATAAAATTATCCTGCAAGTGGGTTGCCATTGATTTGGCAGACTTGACTCATGCGTACATATAGTGCAGTTAATGCTATGCATGCACCTCAGATGTCTGTGTCTCAGCTAAATTTAAAATACATAAGATGCTGTTGTCAGTGTAGCTGCAGCGACAGAGGATTCAGCACAGCCTGCAACAATTCAATAGCATCGCCATCAAGAGCTTTGTGCTACCATGCCCAAGCTGTCAGCAGCTAGAGAGAGGTTCAAATATAGCTTCTCTTTAGCCCTTCCATTTTCTCCTGCAGCTGTAGTCAGTTCAGAGATAAGAACGAGGTACTCTGAATCTATTTATAGCGTGTAAAGGTTTTGCCTAAGGATAGAGATCTCCACTGAACCTGCAATAAAATACATATCGATTTAGCAACTTACTGCAGGTCAGTTGTAGGTCATTGGTGCACTGGGGAGAAGTTCCTGACCTACTGATCTCACGACATTAAGACCATCTGTATCTGGAGAACTGAGGTTGTAATAGTTCAGCTATCTTATTTGTATATTTAGATAAATAAAAGGTTAGTTAATAAAATGTTAAATATATTAAAATCTACTTAGCTACTGCATATGCATAACTAAAAGCATTATTCTTTGATACTTATAATGAGTTTAATTAGGGTAACCTAATTTCATCAAGGCAATTACAAAGAGTCTGCTGAGGCCACTAGAAGCAAATTTAAGTAGTTTCAGCTACTTAAACTGGTTTTGCTTTTATTTTGACAGTTACTGTAGATATTTACTTTTTATAAAAAATATGATAATCTAAATCATCTAAATCTAAAATTGGCTATCAGGTTCAGGAGGTTTCTTCTCTACAAACAGGAAATACAGTAAAATTTCAGATTTCAGATAGCCTTTCAAGAGAAATGGCCTAAGTGTCACCTCATCTGAAACAATTCTGGAACTCGAAACCTAGGATAATGAGTCTCATCCTTTTTTCCTAGTACACTACTTCTATGGGGTTAATACAAATGCACAGTATTTTAAATAAATTAAAAATGGGATAAAAATCAAATTAGCAGGTAAATAACAGGTTTTTTCTTTTTAGTTAGTAACCTTGTTCTTACTCATTTAAGAAACATCATAATTATACTTGTTCATACTAATCATTCAGTATTATTCATTATTATTTTTAACACTATAACTTCAATATAAATTGTTGTCACAGGATATTCAGAACTGAACAATAACGATTAGTTGAAGAATATGTTAGTTAGTTCTACAATTGGATGACTGCATGACAGTTTCTTGTGTGAGTTTTCTGACATGCGAGTAAAAAGCCAGGCTTCTCCTAACTACCATAAATATGACTTTGAGGGTTATTTTCAATTAGTTATCATGCCACTGATGGAAAAAAATTAGGGACAAAAAATAAAATAGGTTCCCCAATTAATTCAAATATTTCCAGTTCACATTACACTTCTAATATTTTATTAAAAAAAATCAAACATAAAAAACGCCAAACCAATGAACTGAACAAAGAAAAACAAAAATAACCAGAAAATTTGAAAGCATCTAAGCTGAAAATCAATGGCTTTCCACTAGGGAGACCAAAGGCTGATCTTTGAATCACAAAGAGGAGAACGCCTCAGCCAACATCAGACATCTACAATTAGAGATGTCCAACTCTCCTAGTCATCCTACATTCCTTTTTTAGTCACTGGAAAGAAATAGGCTTGTGGATCTAATTTTCTTTTTTCCCCTTGTTCTCTTAATCTTCCTCAATGAATTTTCTCTGAAGGGGTATTTTACTTCTCTGCTAATTCCAGCATAGCAAACTCTAATTAAATTAATAGCTCTTGGGTAACAAGAACTTAAAGTGTCAGCACTAAATGTAAAGCTGTCATGCATCCCATATGAAGTGTAACACTTCTCACAGAATTTCACATTAAGTAAAAATATGAAGAGAAAGTAAGATACCTGGGTCCACGGAAGCACCAGAGCTGAGGTAAATAGATGTGTCTTGTTCATTAACCAAATGCATTTATTCTAAGACCTTTCCCACTCATAGAAATGGGATAATGCTGAAGTACGAATAGTCCTTCTAAACAACCTCCTCATCAAACAACTGAGGGAGACATATATTCTATCCTGCATTTTATTACAGTTGAACAAATATTTATATCCTGAAGGAAATTACTGCATTTTAGAATTTCTTGTTCTCTAATAAGCATGAGAAGTCAAAACAGCCTCGCAGGTCTATGGTTGTGTTTACATTTTGAACTGTACTTTGAATTAAGAATTTCCTAGGAACACACTAAGAACAGTGAAAATTGCTTTTGACCTGTTTCGCTAAAAAGTATGGCAAATTTAAAGTGGATGTTTTTCATACATAAGACCTATTTTTAATAAATTTATGCACAAAATAATTTAGAAATAGTTTGGTGGGGTTTTTTTTCTCAAAGCAACATTTTGTTTTTAAATACAAATGTTGTATTAAAGGTAATCACAGCAACAAAATGTTAGAACTTAAAAAGGAAGAAATTATTTTTCTACCTATTTTTAATGATTTATTGTTACTGTTGAGCATTATTTCCATAATCTCAGGGGATCAAAACAGCTAATAATTCACTGAAATCAGGTTTCTTTCAAAAGTGTCATTTTTGTGGCATTTATATTCTTCCAGTTTAACTACACTCTGGATAAATGGATATCAGACCTTGATAATGTTCTACAGTCTAAACCAAATAGAAGCTGTCCACTTTTGGAAATACTGACTGTCGGGTTTACCTTCAGATAACAGTTTGGCATATCTATGTCCTCAGTGTTCAGCTAACTGTGTTGCATAGAAATAATTGGCAATTGGTTTATTTGGAACATTTCTCAAATTTTCCTGCTTTCTACTTAGCTGTCCTTTATATTCTGCAGTGATCCAGCAGTCAGCATGTTTTACTGTTTCCTGCCACATCAGGCACATAGACTGAAGTTGCTTTTTGATTTTTCCATTAGCTGCTAATAGATCTGAAAGCATTCCTCATTATTTTCTTTACCACACAATTTAGACAGTTATTTATCTTCACTGAATTTGCAATGATGTTTAATGCCACTTTGGCAGAGCTTGCACTAAGCTTATCTGGTCATGAAGCTTCTTATAGTCATCGCCTTGGCACCTGTGCTCACAAATTAAATTTCGTGAATTAGTTAAAAAAAATAATGTACTTTACAAGTTTATTAAGTAAGACCAGTAAGATTTTATACCTCAATGTATGTGGAAAAAGCCAGAAACTAAACAGCAATTATGTTGCACAATTTTTCCATTTTATGAGATGATATCATGCTTAAATTTGGGTTCGCTTTCTTGATCAAGGCAGTTAAGGGAAATGACTATTTATTGTGTGATTTAACCTGTGTATAACTCACTTAAGTGTAACTGGAAAGTGAAAATTATCCTTTTGCTTTCCCAATAATGTGCCCAATTAATCAGACATAGAAGGTCATTCAGCATTAAACAGATAGTGCTAGACTTCATGTAAACTTCTTGTAGCACTCATTTTCTTGGTGTTAGCAGACCCACTGAAGTAAACCCAGAATGCATTAACTCAGGGGTAGAGAAAAGATCTTTATGGAACTTACCAGTACAGTTTATGTCAGGTGCCATAGGAACGGGTAAGACTTTCATTTAACACTGTGTTGTCTTAAGAGATTTACTTTTCACCAGTTTTTTTTATTTTCTGTTTTTCATTACATTGTTTAAAAAAACCACAAGACATATCACCTTAATGCTAGAATTTAAAAATTAGATTATACTTCTAAAAAGATAATCAAGAAATCCACTAAAGAACCATACATATCCTTATCAGAAATCATATTTTTTTCTTAATTCTCAGCTCTTTTTCTGACCCAGTCAGACCATAGACTATCATATTTACTCTGTTTTGAGCACTAAGAGTCTATCTGAGTTCAAAACTATGTTGGGCTTTATTACTAGAACGAACTTCACATGGCCAAGCTGGAGCCACGCTACAGGGTATGCAGTGCAAGGCTGTCAGAGCTCTAAGTCAGACTCTGCTTGGTTTATTGTCCTCTGTAGAGTCTGGTTTTCTGAACATAAAAGTTTCCTTCATGGAGGACGACGTGAAAGGACCACATTTCATCCAGCCACGAACACACATCTGCATCAGAAGGTTTCTGTTCTCTGTATTAACCTTAGTAATATGCTTATAAAACTTAATCTGAATGTTTTAAACCTGCATATATACATATGAAAATATAAAAGAATTGTTAGGACTTTTTAAAAATTCCAGTAAAATTTCTTAGGATTTTAGCTCAACCTCACAAAACTTTTAGGATATCTATTGGTAACTTTTCTTCAAAATCACTTTAAGATGTTTAGAAATAGGATACTAGTCAAATGGAAAATTACATGATAAAATAATTTCCATTTCAATTTTTTTGTAATTTAATTTAATTGCATAAAACATTTTTCCAGTCAACAGTATTGTCTGAATATTGTAGAAAAATTTATCTTTGCAGAGACAATTTTTAGAATCACCAGAGTTAACCTTCCTTCAGTAATAAAGGCAGACTGTAAAAACCGAACTGTTGTGTGTGTTGCTGAAAGCTTTGCACACGATAGTTTTGTGACAAAACTGAAGCCTTGGAACAGCTTTGAAGTAGAAGTTTAGCAGTGCTTCAAAGTTGAGAGATGGCAGAGCATAAAGTAGTGTTCCTACTTTTTCCCATATTAGAAATAAAAAGACTAAGGCAGAAGGATATGCTTAAATGGAGGAAAGATTAAAGATGTTTTGCCAATTGGGTAAAACATAAAAAGAAAAAAAAGGCATGAGTTTTCTTGTTTTAAACACATGGAAAAAGAAGTAGAACATGTCTGAAAACCTCTGGGCAAAGATTATAGTTGACTGAATTGTCTAAGTTTAAAGCTAAGAATTGTATAAATCATTTTGAAATAGAGGTAAATCACCAATCTTTTGAAAAGAGATTTTCTCATATTTATATACCATTTATTCTTTTTTAGAATATTTCAAATGTAAGATTTTTCTCAGTGGATCTCTTCTAAGAAATTCAAACAATTAATGCTTCCTCCATTACTCTGTTCTTCATTAAGGGACATTCAATTATGCTTAACGACAGAAAAATAAACAATCAAGTGAAAAAGGAGAAAAATCCTTCCAGATATGCTGTCAAAGAAAAAAAAAACAAACAAAAAAACCCAACAAAATAAAACCAAACCAAAAACAAACCTGCAAAGAGGACTACACATAATGTAATTAAATGATGGTTTTTTAACAGGTTAAATAACACCTGTCAAATATATACAGCTACTCAAATTTCTCTACAGAGAAATGCACTAGATGACTTCCCTAACAGTTAAAATTTCATTCTTTTGGGGTTATAACAACCTGAAATGTGGCTTCTACACACACTTAATTAGGTTAGATTAAGTTATTTTCAATATGCTAAAAGAGTACATGCATTAAAAAGCACCACAGAAACCTAATCCGTGTTTCAGAGTTCTAAGGCACTGATTTTTTTTTTCCACTGAGGGCCAATAGAGAGCTAACAGAGATAGAAAATAGCCCAATTGTGTAGAAAGCTGGAGAGCTGTGATTTACATAGCACACAATCTAGGGAGGAATCCATTTCGTTCACCAAGGCAGGAGATAGTAAGGACTTTAAGTTAGGGAGGCAGAAGTCTAATCCTAAACTTGGGGTCATTCAGTGCCATATTTACAAACTCTGTGGAACAAACTAATATCCTGAAGCGATGGAAAATGGTAGTTCAATAAAAGGTGACTGTATCCAAACCAGAGAGGAAATGTGACAATACAATTACAGGTTTCCTTTCCATGCTTTACTAGGTTTACACCTCTATTACAACTCGCCTAATAGTACTGCAATAAAACATCACTTACATTAACATTGCAGAAGCCTGTGTCTTCAAAGCACTATTCATTAAGATTGGCTAGAGCTCCTGCTTATAACAATCCAAAGCCTTCAGGTCAAAGCATCATCCAAATGTCTTTACCCAAAGTAAAACACATATATTCAGTGTTTATGTTTTTAAAAGCAGTCTATTCTTATACAGCTTGTCTGCATCACAGAAAAACTTACTGTCTACTGACATCTTTATAGATGAAGTTCTTCAGGTCTGTGATATTCAAAATCAAAACAAACAACCTGATGACGAGATTTTTCCCAGCTGATGTCACAAACAAACAAATAAATAACAGTCAGAGCAATAACAAAGTGAGGAAAAGGCTCACAATACTGTTATGGATTATAAACTTTTTCTGCAATAACCGAGAGAAGGGGAACAAGCCCAAACCAAGAGAAATTCCATCTTATGGTATTTCAACCAAATATTTTTTAAGAAAGTATAAAGCTAAACATAAAAATTCAATTATCTTCTGTTAATACTTAATAAAATATACTCCAAGATATTTTTACTCCCTCCCTTCCAAAGGAGCTTGCACCATTATAACGCCTTCCTAATTAGCCAGGACTTCCTACCCTGTTGATATTTCTCTACAGCTTTGGCTTCAGGAGCCAGCATGCTAACTACAGCCCACACAAAGAACACTCAGAAATGAATTTATATGCCACCTTCTCATCCCTCTTGGTTACTAGGAGTAGCTGTTTTTCTCCCCCTCTATTTTCAGTAATCATAAAAGCCAATAGGGTTCTGCCAATAGCATTTACAAAATCCATTAAAATCGTAAAGCTGAGACGATGTAACATTTATTTTTTCTTATTTACTGACAACCTTACAAACACTAAGTAAAGGTCTCACAAGCTCAGCTGTTTGTTGCGTCTGCTGATCATTAGATTAACAGTTTCTTAAATTCACTAATTATTCAGTATATTCCATTTAGTAAAATAAATTTACTGCTTCTTAAAGTCATCAATTATACCATGAATTTCATATTTTAAAAGTAGCTAGAACAATGGCTCAATATACAAGATCAACAAAAACATTAATCAGTATCTCTTCCGTTACAGAAAAATTAGTATTCTAATACTGCTTGAAAGAACTAGTTGTATTTAAAACCAACGTATATAATTCTGGAGACTAGAAAACTGCAAAACATTTGCATATCTTAAGTAAATAATACAAACAATGTATGAATATTTGTCTGGTATCAGTGTAATTCCTGATTGGGTTTGAGGGAGAATACAATTGCATTTCTTTGCAACTGGAAGATTATCAGAAACTTGAAAAGCAACTAAAAAATGCTTTTGTCAATTTTAGGAGGAAAAGGAGAAAAGAACAATCTTTCAGTAAAACAGAAGCATTATTAATCAACATTGTTTATTCCCTGTGTAGGGATTTTTTACATGTTTTCAATACTTTCTCCTCACTCTTGCACCATCAACATAACATCCTTAAAATAAGACTAACCAAAAATAATAAGTAGCATTTTTTTCTGACATATCTGGAATGATCTCCCACTGTACTAATTGTGAGGATCCTCGGGTGTTCTCTTATAGTGTACAGTAAGGCTTGGTCTCAGAATTAATGCTATAATCCACTCACAATTAGAAGTATCACACTTGTTTTCTTCACACTATGATCTCCTCTACAATCAAGGACTGATATGTTAGCTTGTCAAAATGTCAACAATTAACTGTTATAAATCTAAGATGTTATATAACTTGCAAAAATTAATTTTGGCAGTATGAAAATGTTGCCAAAAGAAAACAATACATGAGTCCAATGCTACTTGAAGGGTATCTTCAGCTACATATCAAAATATTCTCACTGAAAAAATGTATTTTTTCAGAAGTCGTAGCAGTTGTCCATAAGCAGATCCTACCTATATATGGGCTTACATACATGCAAGGGAGTTCATCGATTTTTATAGCAAATGTCATCTCCTACTTCACTCTTGTGAGCCCATGAGAACATAAAACTCACTGCTTCTTAGTGTTCTGCCACCCTCAGACATAGCAGGTGTCATTTAATTTCTTCTTCCCATGTGGATGTGATATTATCCAGCTTGAAATACATGGTTATTTGCAGACACAATAGGAAGCACTGTTCTGCCTCTCACACTGGTACAACAGCAATTGGTCACAATGCATCACTTCTATGGGCCAAATACCACTGAGGGTATAAGAGCTGGACTACCCTGAAGTATGCCTCATTTACCTACAGAAAGGTGAGCAAAATGTACACTTTTAGAAATTTTGCAGGTTTCAAATATTATTTGCAATGATGAAACAATCGTGTACTGGGCTGTATCCGCACAAATGTTGCCAGCACTTTCTCTCTGCTTGACACCACAGTACCACAACTGGAGTACCATGTCATTTTGGGCTCCAAGGTATCAAAAGAAAACAAAAATTGAAAAAATTGAGTGACTACAATGGAGGGCTAGCAATGTAGTAAAAGGGGAGTTAAGGACATGAGGTAACGTAGTGAGAGCTGTGCTTCTTCAGTCTAGAAAACTAAAGAAGAGATCTTATCACTGTCTTCAGAATGGCTGTTCAGTGTGCTGATGGTATCTACACACTTGAACACACTAAAATTTGATGACAAGATGCCCAGCTAGCAGATTTTACTTTTAAGTTAGTCTTACTTTGAGTAGAGGTTGATACAAGATGACTCTGAGAGATCAGAAGATCATCTATAAAGAATTCCAACGGGTATGGAAAGTAACACTGGCTCTGTACTTCTGTTGATCCTCATACATACAGAGGGCATGTTCAAAGTAATTTTGTTCAGAACTGCTGTATCACAGCTGCTTAAGAGAGTCTATGCCAAACTTCTGTATTAACTACAACTCTTATCTTTAAATGACGTTTCTTGGTCAAAAGTTATGCATTTCTTTCTTATGAGAGAAGAGATATTTTGTTTGTATGGAAAAAAATATAAAAGGATTGCTTTGATGCTGCAAGAGGTATTTTCTCCATTCTCCATCACCAACTAGTGAGAGAAAAATTTCAGCAAAACTCTCATGTACTCTTACAATTGACTCATATTTCACAATTTAACAATTCTACTTAAATTCACTTACTTCCTCATCTAAATTATTCTTAATGTAATTTCCTTGTACAGAGTTACCATAGCGCTTTTTTTGGTAATTTTATTTCTTTGCTCTGGGAGAATGAGGTAAAATCAGTGACATCTCTTTCACAGGGAACTTAATAACTAGCTCCTTGCTCTAATTTGACAAATTCAAATGGATATGCCAATATTCAATAAAGATCAGCTTCACTTTCAAAGTGTCATGATCATTTTACCTCACTGCTAACATCATCTTCACACCTTTCCAGCAGCACATGCTCTCCTCAACACCTTCTTTTTTGAAAATAATTCTTTCTAATGATGTGTTTGGAATGAAAGTGGCTGAGCCATTACTACCTTACACCATGAGCAGATTAAAAAAGGCACTACAGGGGATATATCTCCTTATATCACTCAAAGAAAGCTTTCAATACCACACTAATCTCATCTAAAACCACCCATTTTACTATCGGGAAAAGAAAGGAGATGTCTATGTTCCTTCATATGCTATCATCTTTTTCTGTTCTCCACTACAAATGATTCTTCTACACATGTGACTGGGTAAGAAAAAATAACATTTCATAGAGCTAAATTGATGACTCGTCTTTAGAACTGAACAAACTACTTCTCTAGTCCACCCACTCCCCCAAAAACATATGTATTCATGCAAACAAACATTATTTTGCCCAAAATCATAAAAGTGAAGTGTAGCTTAAATAAAAGCTAAATCTGATTCTAAACTCCCTGGCACCAAAATGAGATTTCTTTAAGTTATTGTGAACACAATATTAATAAAGTATACTGCATACAAACAGCATTTAAATGGGTAAGGACCCAGACATTGATTTGTATATTTCAGACATCTTCATTACCTTTAGTTTCTTTCAGAATTGAGTTGAGGTCAAAAGGGGGTTAGAAAGGGAACTCAGGGCCCTGCTGGGACACAGGGCTAGGATAGAGCAGCTTCTGTAAACACTAGACAAGATCATCAGATAAGGGGGACAGAGACGGCGAAAACCAGACATCACAACAGCCTGGAACAACATCTCAAGGTCTCCTAGAAGAGGAGGATGTGCCTCTCTTCGAGGGGACGATGGCAACGAAAGCCCAGCCCTCGAAGGGACGGGGCGGAGAAGAGGGTGGGCTCGGAGCAGGAGGGGCCAATCCGCGCTGTGTGACGGCTGTCACTCGGGAGGGGGATATAAGCCCGGGACAGTCATGTGATCGGGGAGCGGGGCATTTGGAATGAATGATGCCACTCCCTGTCGACAGAAAATAAAAATGCCTGCGTTTTTTACGTGGCCTGTGTGTGAGGTCAGTTTCCGTGCATCAGAATTCATCAGGATTATTCCCTTCCCGTCTCTTAGAGTACTGCTAACAAAACAAGTAAGAACATATAAAATATGGCATTAATATCTTCATCTATTTGATTTAAAATATGAATACCAAATTACTTATAAGCCAAGGGGATATTAAAAACTCAATAGGTCAACATAAAGAAAAATCCTTTACATTTTTATATGTTTCTTTTATTTTTATAAAATTAATATTCATCACTTTTCTAATTAATTTTGAATGCATATAATAGAATAAATGCAAAAATGGTAAAATAGAAAAAATAAATAGGGTTCAAATATCTCTAAATCGTCAAAGGATACAAATTAGTTCAGAACTATGGAAATAAATAATATATACAAATTTATGCTCCAAAATCCAAATCAGAAGAACTACATCAGTTGTATAGATGCTCACATATTATTGAGTGAACCACATGCTCTACTTTTTTAGATGAAACTGCAAGAGTAAGATTTATCACAAACCTAGATAAGCAGAATTTGAATCAAAGTGCTAAGAGATCTTTTGTTTGGGATTGCATGGCTATGAAAAGTGGAAGTGGAAATTAACTTGGTTAAAGTAATTTTCCTTTTTTCCCTCCATCAGAAGTCTGCTGTAATCGGTGAAACTTGGCCAAATCAATAGAAGTAACAAGAAAATAAGAAGAGTTATCTCTGTGTGCCACTTTGAAAGAGAAGAGCAAAAGCCAAGAAGGAATTGCTTTGTTTTTCTCACAATGTACTTCATGTTTACAGCAGCTAAACAATGTAAACATGTTTCATTCTCAAAGTCGTGCCCTTTCCAGTATCTGCAATGAACAGAAAAAACTAATAAAAGTACATGAAAAATTATTGATTTCTGAAATCCTTGAAAACCCCAACAAAAGCAACATGTTCTGATGACCCTGACACATTTTGGAATGCCACTAAGACTTTACAGAATGATATAGATTTTAAAATTTGATGGATCTGAATATAAATACCCTTCAAGTTTTCTTCTCCACACAAATTATTATATTTAATACAGAATCAGCTACATAAGCTCTTTCTCTTTCTAACCTTGCTAATGATTTCTGGGTATGCAAGAAAATTCTCTCTATTACTATTCCATGTCCTCAGAAATTACAAGTTCTCAGCAAAATCTATGTTTAAGGCTTAACCTGCTTAGATAGATTCTTGATCAATAATGAAATGTTCTTAATCAAAAATTTTAACTTCTGCTTATGGGTCATGGAAAGAAACTAAAAATTGCAAGAATTGCTTTGTGTGCCATAACTTTCTGTAGCCCTGTGCTGTAAAAACAATCTATGCAGTCAATAAATAGCACCCAATAAGAAAAAGCATCAGAACACATTTCAGGGTTCCATCCTGCTAGCAGAAACAAAAATCTATATGAGGATGCCTGGGATATGAGAAGAGTGCAAAATTGCTCTGAGCCACTGTGATCAGAGATAAATGGTGCACTAAGAAAGAGACATTACTTTCCTCCCTCACACTAGTACCAGTAATGGAAATCTATAATAAGTTATTTTCGAGATCATGCTTCATATTATTTAAATTCTCCCTCAACATATAAACCAAACTGATATTAAGAAGCAGACAGAAACCTAAACTGCATTCTGGGACATGGAAAGCTTTCATTACCTACAACTGACAAGACAGAGAATAGGGATGACATAACAGTTACTAAAGCTTAGAACACAAGAGAATTAGGTTTAGTTTTCTGACCCTCATCACATTAATGCTCCCTCTAGAAGGCAGGCAACTCATTTGGTCTTTGGCTGAGCTAAACCAGAGGCACAACAGTGTAACCCTGTTCCCTGTCTGAGTACAGAACCCAGATGGTTTCTACACTACATTTCAATGAAATCCATCTCTCCTCTCCCACATATCGATTTTAAAGTAGAAAATCCATGTGTAAGGTAGGAAAGAAGCCAGAGTCACAGAGTTCACAAGAAGGCCAGGCCTGCAGATCATACACCTCTATGAATGTTCACTAGATTTTAAAAACAGAATTTTATTACAACAGCTACATCTCATGAATTATGAACACTGCAGACTTTGAATCCATATTAAAAAAAATTCAAAAAGGTCGTTGGAGTCCACCTCTCACTGAAGTTAACTGTGGAATAGTGATCCTAGACATTGCAAATGGAACTGTTTAAGCATCCACAAAAAAACTCTCTGAAAGAGTTAATTCAGACAACACCTTGTTCTATTTAGTTTATATCTGGACAGAAGGAGCTATTTTGACACCACTATGAGCAAAAAAAGCCTGCAGTACAGTGGCCTAGCCAATTGGGAGACAAAAGGAACAGTGTGTCAAGAATCTTTTCATGCTTTAGAGTGTCTATGTTTTGCAAAGAGATTTGAAACAACCCACTCTTGGATAAACTTAGTTAATTCCCTTCCAGTCAAATACTAAAACTTTCCACATTTCTTGACATTTTAACGTGCTGGCTGAATGCCTATATACTGTAAACTCTGCCAAAAATGCCAGGAGATGGCATGTTTCTTAAAAGAGATCTTTCAATTACTACATTGATTCAGATAGAGAAACGTGGACAAAACTACACATTAATTCTTTAAAACATAGTAGAGTATTTCAGAAAACACAAATCAGTATGAAATTGGCTAGGATTCACAAAATCTGAAATAGTAAAAGAAAGTAATATAGGCAGTCTTATCCAAACTTATCTTGTTCACATGCTTTTATGCACTTTTTCCTTTAAGGTGTTTTTTGCATAAAAAAAATCAAAAAAATAGAGTTCCGCTAATCCAACTAGACAGGGTTCAAAAAGAGACATAGAACATGAGTGACTTCACATAACTTTATCTGCATATCTCTGCCCTTACAAATTAAGACAATAATGTCCAAAACCATCGGAAATTTAAGTATTCTGGGGGTTTTAAACCTTTTTTGGGAAAAGAAGTTTAATTGTAGGAAAAACATGGAAATTTTTTTTTATCTCTTTCATAGACACAAAACTTCTATCAGTTTTTAGAGATTCCTTTAATCCCTAGTGAGGATAACAGTGCAAGATTTAAAATATATTTGCAGAAACAAATCTGAAGGAAAAAAATCATTTTGAGACACTAGAGCTGACCAGATAATAAATTAAAACTATTGGTTCTTAAAATATGACACAAACATTTATCACAAATTTCTAAAAGGAAGCCAATTTTCATGATACTATTTATTAAAAAAATACCCCAACAACGAAACAGAGGAGGACTGTTGTGCATCCAGTCAGGGTACTGTGACAGACTTCCTAGGAATCTTCTAATACAATGCATAGAAAGAATAAATTCAAAATGAGAAGGAAAAAAAACCAACATACTTTCAGAAATTGCATCAAGACTAGTGTTGCCAGTAGGACCAGGGAAGTTATCCTTCCCTTGTATTTGGCACTGGTCAGGCCACAGCTCGAGTACTGTGTCCAGTTCTGGGCCCCTCAGTTTAAGAAGGATATTGAGTTGCTGGAATGTGTCCAGAGAAGGGCAACGAGGATGGTGAAGGGGCTGGAGCACAAGCCCTGTGAGGAACGGCTGAGGGAGCTGGGGCTGTTCAGCCTGGAGAAGAGGAGGCCCAGGGGTGACCTTATTGCTGTCTATAACTATCTGAAAGGAGGCTGTAGTCAGGCGGGGGTCGGTCTCTTCTCTCAGGCTCCCAGTGACAGGATGAGGGGACACAGTCTTAGGCTGCGTCAGGGGAGGTTTAGTTTGGATATCAGGAGGAACTTTTTCATAGAGAGAGTGATTTCCCACTGGAATGGGCTTCCCAGGGAGGTGGTGGAGTCACTGTCCCTGGATGAGTTTAAGGGTAGGTTGGATGATGAACTTAGTGACATGGTTTAGATGGTTTAAATGGTTTAGATGGTATAGATGTTAGACTGATGTTGGACAGGTTGTTAGCCTAGGTAAAGGTTGGACTTGATGATCTCCATGGTCTTTTCCAACCTTATTAATTCTGTGCGTAATTCTTTGTGTAAATTCCATAAACGCTAAAAAACACCCACAAAGCATCACTGTGAAAAAGACCTACATTTCTGTAACTAAGAAACCACATCTAGAAAATCACATCACTTATAAATTAAAAAAAAATATAATTGGCCTAAATATTTTTAAATCAGCTCCTGTTCAAATATGTCCTTACCTGTTAAATGACATTCACTTGTAATTATTATGAACTAACACATTTGAAGTCAGTAATCCACACAGGCTTTGGGCTTTGAGCTTTTCTAGAAGCAATTCCTCACACAAAGCAGGGTTGAAAGATGGGTATATTTTATTATTACAAAGAGTTGGTGTTTCAGACTATTTGGGATATGAATGGGGTGTTAATAAATGCAGGGAGACTAATTTAGCAGGCAAAGCTAATTGGTCCTATTCCTTAAGAAGTGGATTATTGCATTTATTTTAAATCTACAAAAGTATAGCTGAGGCAGTACATGGCTGACTGCACTGGGAAGGAAAAACACATAGAAAAGTAAAATAGTTTCAAAAATTAGGTACGACAGACTTTAATAGAATAAAGAGTTACATGGCTCATTGTAAGATGTGGGAAACTACGATTTTCAGAATTAATGTAATTTATAATTGTGAGGATATCTTTATGGATTGCAGGGCTGTTAATGTTCAACAACCCGGGTAAGCTCATTAAGTGCTTCTAGTACACTTTTTGTAAGAGGAACAGGAGAAAAGGTGGTGGTGGGGTTTGACAGGTTGAACTTTAAAATTAGTAGGGTGTTTGAAGATGCTGAGGAATCTGGATTGTGAAAATAAGACCCTGGGCAGGTAATGGCAAAAGGCATCTGATAAATTGCAAAGTTATGTGGTAAACTTATTTATTACATGCTTATGCAATTTGTAACAGGGCTGTCTCATTTATCACCTCCCTATGCGAGATGCATATATTAATACTACACACTGCTATCATTGCCTGACAGCTTATGATCCTGTTTTTGAAATGCATGCATCATTTTTCCCTGCTCTCTCCTATCACATGATGGATGGTTATATTTCCAGATGAATGCTAAGAAAGGATTCCTGATCTACTTGGTGTCATTTCTTCTGCTCTCCCCAAATTAAATTAATAATGCAGAAAATAAGTTATGTATTTGCATACATATACTGTAGTAATTGCCATACTGTTGCTCAGATTTATTGTATCATGATGGGCCATAGATCAGCCAGTAAAGGCAACCTGATGCCTTTACTCAACTGAAACAGACTTTGTCAACACTATTCTGCTATAATACCTTTTTAACAAAATGACTGATTCATAAGAACACATACTGTTGTTGCTGTTCTTTGTGGAAACATGTTAGGTCTCAGCAAGAGTTTAATGTTACTTTCCACTGAAATAGCCACATCAAAATGCTGCATTTGTATGTTCTCAATTTTTTTTCTGCATTGAATCATAACAGTAGTTTCCTTTGAGCCAGCTAAGGCTGTCATAAGAATGTCATTGTATGCAACAGGGTAAAAGGCATGGAAAATTTTTCATATGGTAATTTTGGTTATTAAGCTGGTTATTGGTTATTTTGTTATTAAGCTATAATAGACACACATTTCTTGCTCCCTGTTTCTTCTGTTTCTTTAAAGCTTCTGGTTTTGAAAGATAAAGGCTCATCAAAGTTATGAACTCTACAAACTCCCTATTGAAAGTCATCTAGGAATGTACTTCTTGTACCTGCATGACACCAGAAGCTAATGTGGAAAAAGAACAGTGCTTCATGAAACAAAAAGGTGAAAATCAGAGGTAATAAAATCAAAGAGCAACACTCACAACTGGAGCTCTCAAGAAACCAAACAAATTATGAAAAATGATGTAAGCAAATATTAAATCTGTTCATGTAGATATCTAGACTCACTAAAAAGTAAACTCAGCAAGAAACCATCACCAGGGAAAAAGGGCATAGCTGGTTTTCTGGCATGGATTCAACAGTCTACATTAAACACCTTGAGCAATAATTTTGTTTTTTTTTTATATTTCAACTTTTTGAATATTTTATCTCCAGATTTTCTGAGAAAACTCTATCAGCCTGCCTTGTTTGAAGACATAGTGCCTTATTCTCTCTTCCTTTTTCCTGAATAAAGTAGTGAAATTCAAGTTAAAATTCTTTACACAGTTTTCAGACTGTCCTATGGGTATGTAGAGAACAAAATAAACTTGATATATACTATTTTGCATATAACTTTGAATGGAGAAAATCTTCACAGGTATTAATATGGACATTTAGATCAACTAATCACAGATATATAGAGACGGCTTCTGAAATCCTAAGTTAAGGTCCTAAGTGGATTCATCTGATTGAGACAACAACTGGCAGAAGATTTTAAATAAAGAAATTTAAATTTTACAAGCTACAGAGCAGTGCTGTACCATATTATTAGTTTGGTAGGCAGTAAAAAAAAATGTTAGTTAGAATCAGAGGGAAATAAGAAAGATATATAATGATACAAAGAGGCAAACGAATTTCATTAGTATTTCCATAGAGTCCACAATACAGGAAAATCTATGCTTGCAGAAAAAAAAAATACTCTTTATATGGAATTTAATGGACTTGAACTGTCTTCTGCCATGAAAATATGGCCATAGTTTGAAAAAGCACATGGAAAAGCACTGAAAGACTTGAAAATTTAAACATGTAATTCAGACCCCACACATTGTACAATCAGAAAACCATTCATGAGAAATCTTCGAGGGAGAGCTACATTCTTAATATATTCAACAGAACTGAGCTCTGGGTAATTGTAAACCAGTCACCACAAGTCAATATGACACTAAAGTTCTGTTGCAGTGTTTTCCCCAAAGTATACAGGAAAGCTTTAGTTCACCTGATGGGCATACTGCAGGGTATGTGAGATATGCAAAGATGAAGCTAAAACCTAAAACATTGGCATTTGTGGTTTTTACAGGAAATTGATTGTTTACAGTGGATCAAAGGCATGTCAAATATTAAACCTAATTGTTTACAGTGGATCAAAGGCATGTCAAATATTAAACCTAATTCTGGACCATTCATATAGAAAGGCAGTGAAATGCTAAAGATTGATTCCACAATATCTTTACCAGCACAAGAGGCTGACATCAGAATATAAAATTCAGCTGAGAGAATACAGTTCTACTTTTCACAGAAGCATCGATAAAATGCTGGCAATAAAAATTGTAATGACAAATTAGATTGATTAAACAGGATAAAAAAAAAAAAAAAGGAAGAAATTACAGGATTAATACCCCTTTTAGTGTCAGAAGTGGAATTACTCATACAGCTGCTGATGCACTGAAAAAAATTATGAAAACACTTTCACATTCATACCACTTCAGTCAAAGTGGATTCAAGGTAATCACACTCGCCTTCTCTAAAACTTTTAAGAAAGAGTTGTTGAAGTAGATGCATTAGAGCACTTATTATACAAAAAAATACATTCTGTTCACTGTAGCTGACAGTTTATAATACAGAGATGAGGGAACAAGAAATGAGAAAATTCTGATATAAACAGCTTGAATTGGTAGTCACAGTTTAAGGTCCTTGGATCAAATAGTTATTGGAAAAATATTAATTCTTAATCAGTAGAGTTGCTATTCAGAAATAGCATTGCTAGAGCATATCAGCTACAGTACTGAGAGACAATGGTTCATAATTAGATTGTAAGTTCAAACGTTTTGCAAAGCTTATGATATTATATTAAATTATGATATAAAATTTATATTGCTGTCATTTATATCCATAAGGCAGTGTCCACAGATATAACCAGAAAACAGGCACCCATGGTAGATATTTCTTGTAAGGTTCATTTTACAAGTAATAATTAAGAATGAAGCCTTCAACCTTCCATTTATCCTAGAGGAAAAGAGATAGAAAAATAGACTCAAAGCTTAAGTTCCAGAATCTATCAGCTGATATAATCAGTGGAAAAGAACATGCAAAACAATACTGAACTTAATCCACAAAAGGTTTCAGAGATACACGAGGTAAAGGAAGCCAGTTCAGAGATAGCCTGTACATATGCACACCTCTAAATAAGACCAAGTACAGGGCTCCTTACCATCTGCCTGCTTTTTGCCTTCAAACCTCCTCTGCACATCTTCATGCCACATTTCAGCTTTATAGCACAAGTACTCTGGCGGGCAATAACACAGGAATCGCATTCATTCAGACACAATTAACTCAAAAAAACATACCAGTTACATCTCATGGCCATTTCCTGACATCCCTGTGTTGTGCAGTGTGGATATGGCCAGTTTGTTCTAGGGACGGCAAGCCCCAAGTCAGCATGGATGTGAGTCAATCTGGGCTACTCAGCTCTAGAATCAGGGACCATTTCTTGTCCTTTCTATCAGTATATAGATTGTAAACTGGCATTGTAAACTGCTGTATAATAATATTGCAGTTAACTTCGTGTTTTTCCACTTGGAAGTGAAGCATTCAAGAATAACTGTTTTCAAGTCTTGAACAGAAACACATCATCCTTAGAATGTTTTCTTTTACCAGAGAAAGTCAAGCAATGTTGCTGAGCCAGGAGTGAGTGGTTTAAGTCAAGAACACAGTAACATTCAAAGACATTTCTGAGAAATACATTACTTTTTCCTCTTTGCTCCTCCACTCTTTTTACCTAATGTTTTAAGATGACTTTTAATTCTATTAAGAGTTCTTTCACAAAATTTGGCAAACACTTCTCACTAAACTTCACCTAAGAATGATAAAAAGATAACAATATGAATGCAACATTAATAATGACAGTAAGATTATGAAAATCCTATATGCCGTAAGAATGAGCATTCTGTGAGGTACCTGCGATAAGTTATCTAGCCGCAATGATAGACAATTTTATAAAACTAGCATGGTTTTGCATACAGTCTAAGTTTCATCTGAAAATAATTCTTCTACAGAGAGTTATAATGTGGGTGAGATGTCACAATGTAAAACTCACCTATGACATTTAAGCAAGCCTAAATGAAGCTTAATTCACATACTGCGTATTCTTATCAGTGTGTTGCAATATGCAGCACGTCTGTCTTCTGCAGAGAAAGCATATTGACTTCATAGTTTTGCCTCCATTTAAAAATTACCTAACCTCCAAAATAACAAGTGTTATGAAAAGCAGCAAATGTACTTTATAAAAATGGTGACATTTTTAGAACAAGCCACAGACAGTTTCAGCCACAAATGACAGGCCACCTTACCCGCTTTTTAGCAGATATGATCATACACTTGCAAAAATATGGTATGTAGAAAGAAATAAGACTGTGGATCTACTTTATCAGTCTTAGCTATGCCAAAAATCTGATCCAGGATGACCTTTTTTAATTTAGGACAGCAGACTTATCTCACAGATATTTATTCCTGTGGCTCTGTTTGGTACTTCTTATTTAAATATTACATAGACTATCCAAAAACACACACCATAAAATCATATACCCTTGATCTTCATTCAGAATTTTGTCTTGCTATGAAAACTTCCTCAAAGTACAGAATTCCCACTCTTCCCTTTCATACTTTATAAAATTTTCTTTGGAGGACTAATTAGCCAAAGCAACCAAGGTTAATTTAACCTTGGACTTGACTGCACTCTTTCTGACTCCCAGGTGCCATGGCTGTAGGTAACCCTCTGATTACTGCTTCTGGGAACAATACCTGAAGTCTCCATGAAGCAAACTCGAAACTTGAAGCTTCTATGACTGTCTTTGTTTCCTGCCTCAAGTTCATTTTATTTTGTCTTTAGGCAATTTTAATATTTTATCAGTATAAACAACAACAACATCAAGCTGTATGATTCTATTTCTTCAGCTGTCAACAACTTAACACAGAGACCCAGAAGACTAAAACTGTTCAGCCAAGGTAAGATAAGGACACCTTGTCCAAAAACTATCACTAATCTATAAATATTTTGACAGTTAATAATACAAATCATTATATCTTAATCTTATTTTTATTCTACTTTGAATTAGACTCCTCCAGAGCAATTTCTTAAAGGTATCATCAAATCTTTTTCGACCAAATAAAAACCCCACCTCCAAAACACACCTCATTCTGATTTCTAATTCATACCTCTTGCGGCATACAATGGAGAGAATACAGCACAGAGCCGAGTGGAAAAAAGAACAGCTGGTGGCTTCGGCCATGATTTCATTCCTCCCAACTGGCTTTTGCCAGGTCCTAGCAGCAGCAGTACCATCACTTGCCCCACCCGGACACAGCTGTTCCAGCGGCTCCAGCGGCCCCACCGCAGCGCGCTGCTGAGCCCCTCAGCCACGGGTGGGCGGGAGGGAGAGAGCCCCGGGGAAAGCCTGGGCAAGGGAGGGCAAAACGCTGCCCTGCAGCCAGGGCTGAGTGAGGGGACCTGTGAGAGAAACAGCCCTGCGAGCCCCGAGGACAGAGAGGTAGGAGGGCAGGAGGGGAGACTCTGGCAGGGACGGCCCTTTGGCCAGGAAGAGAGCTCGAGGGGGTAGGTGTTTCCTTGCAGCCCCTGGGAATGTTCTGAGCTGTGAGGAAGAGGGGTCAGTAGAAAGGAGCTGCTATGGACCGACCGCAGACCCTCATTCCCATCCCCTAAGTGGAGGAGGAGATTGTTGGGAATGAAGGAGTGAAGGTCAGCCTGGAAAGAAGGCAAAATGGAGGGAAGATGGCTAGATTTTTTTTCTCACCCTACAACTCTTTTTAATTGGCAATAAATGAAACTTATTTTCCCAAAGTTAGATCCATTTTGTCAATGTTAATTACTATCAGTGATCTCCTTGTCCTTATCTCAACTCATGAGCTCTTCCATCTTATTTCCTTCCATGTCGTGGTGACAAGAGGAATTGAGAGAGTGGCTGGATGGAGCTCTGACAGAAAATCCACGGTGACCCACCACACTTTTATAATACAAAAAAGCATTGCCTAATACTCCAACAGTGCAGTAAATTTAAAGGATGGCCTCAGAAGAGATTTAATCCATTGTAAATCTTAAGCAGTGGTAGGGGTCCATAACATGACATGCAGAGAAATATCTGTACACGAGCACTCTGTACAGGAGAGAATTGGGACGAAAATTTAAGATAAAATTCAGGCTGTGGACTGATTCTCTTTCACACACAGATCTCATATGGATGGTAACCATTAAGCAGGTGGAAGCTACGGCCCTAGAAAATAAATCTTTCTAAAAAAATTGTTTATAATTTTTATATATTTGAAGAATAAACAGGAAGTGAACCCTATGATGAGTTGAATTTGCACACAATAGGTAAGAACTTTTGGCAATTTATTTTGGTTTTTACTAGAGATGTGGACAAGTAGATGGAAGCACGGAGAAGAAACTAGAGTGACTCAGTATCTGCTGTTTACTCAGACAATTACAAAAGTAAAATAAATATTTACAAAAAAATCTAGACATGTTTGAATGCATTCATTTGAAATCAACACTGCCCACATGGTTTCTTGATTTTGATGAAGCAATGCAGAGCATCATAGAATGCTTTGGCTTGGAAAGATCCTTAAATATGATCCTGTTCTAAAGCCCCTACTGTGGACAGGGACATCTTTCACTTGTCCAGGTTACTCGGAGCTCCATCCAGCCTGGCCTTAAACACTTACAGGGATCCACAACTTCTCTGGATAATCTATTCCAGTGCCTCACCACTCTCACAGTACAGAGTTTTTTTGTAATATCTAATCTAAACCTACTCTATTTCAACTTGAGGTCCTTCCACCTTGTCCTTTGTGAGCTACATGCTCTTGTAAATAAAGTCCTTCTCCATATTCACTGTAGAAACCCATTAGGTCATCCATAAACGTCTTCAAAACTGAACAATTTCAATTCTCTATGCCTTTCCTCATAGAAGCATTCCATCCCCTCAAATCAACTTGTTGGCCCTCCTCTGGACTCACTCCAACTGGTTGATGTCCTTCCTGTGCTGGGGACCCCAGACCTGGATGCAATACTCCAGCTAGGGTCTCACCAGAGCAGAGTAGAGGGACAGAATCACCTCCCCTGATCTGGTGGCCACAATTCTTTTGATGCAGCTCAGGACAAAATTGACTTTCTGGGCTGCAAGTGCACATTGCTGAGTCATGTCTGGCCTCTCATCCACCTTCAGCCCCAAGTGTCGCCAGCTGTGTTTCTGATCCCTTAAAACGGAATCATCAATTTGGTGGTGTCAGGGATCGGGACCCTCTGAAACCACAACTGCCAACAAAATGTACTGGCCTTGTGTGCATGGTGCTGATCCAGAGGATCCAGGAAAGAAAGACAGTCTATATACAAGCGGTACAAGGCCCAAAATGGAGAAGCTAATGGAGTCTCCTAGAATCTCCTGGAGTCTCCTCTTTATTGCAAATTCATCTGGTGCTGTAGTCCAAAGATTGTTTAGGTTAATACAGCCAATAGACAAAAAGAAAGGTGGTCATGTGTCACTGTCCCAGAGCCACAGGACAGTCACAAGATGATGTTTACATACTTAAGACATTATATCATAGTCTGGACATGCTGTAATACAGCCTAATATTCTGCTACACCCAAGTCCTTCTCAGAAGGGCTGTTTTTGATCTGTTCATCCACCAGCCTGTAGTGGTATTGAGCTTTGCCTCGACCCTGGTGCAGCACTTTGTACCTGGTCTTCTAAACTTCATGAGATTGCCATGGGCCCGCTTCTCAAGCTTGTACAGGTCCCTCTGAAGGTCCCCGTCCTTCAGGTGTGTCAACAGTACCACTCAGCTTGGTGTCATTTGCAGATTTGCAGATGAGAAAGCGTATGTACATCACAGAAAAAATGGCATTAGGACTTGCTCAGTGAACCAAGAACTCTATGAGCCTCTTCTTATGTCTTACAGAACTAAAGATCTTAGCAATGCCAGCCCAAAAATTTTGAGACCAAGTCTCATCAACGAAATTTTAACTACCAATTACATTTTATATTCAGACATTGCCATCATAGAGTGAAGGATACAAGGAGATCAGTCTATTTTAAGAAAGACATGAAAAGTGAATAAGATTAAGTGACCACAGCCTGTAAACACTGATACAAAAAAAAGATAATAATAATTTTGGAGGGACATTTTATCCGTTTTAGCCAGAATATAATAGCAAATGTGGATCAGAAACACATTTTTAAAGATGACTTGACTAAGGAGAAAAATGGCAATGGAATATTTTGTCTTTGTCATCCCTTTACATTTTAAATTGAGACTAGATATATGTGCAAAGTTATATGACCACAAAAGGCTGGACGTAATAAAAGAAATTCCAAGTATATAATTTAGACTAGAGTGGCATTTGTTCATTCTAGCCCTGGAGTTCATACAGTATTGCAATAAAGCTTGGCAAATTTAATGAAGCTGACTAAGATATTCTGTTGCATAAAAGTTGGCATTTAATTCATTAATTTACAAGTTATTTTAACTCTATATTTAATATTTTCTTAATTTGTTTCTCTATAGATAGTAATAATTTAATAGGAAATACTTAAATGATATATCTAAGAGGTGTATTGGCATGAATTTTTGCTAAACATTGTTACCTAATTCACCTGAAACTTCATGATAAGCAATTTTTTTCTTTATAGTGTGTTTTATGTTGCAACTTTTTAATGACCACTCTTAATTCTCATTTATTTATTTTTACAGTTTGAGGATATTTCTATTGTCTTACGTGGTAAAATTTTCTGTTTAATAAACTCAGTTTTTGACATATTTGGTCCCAGTTTAATGGGGAAATTAATGGACTTTGCTTGCTCTACTTTTACTTTCTGCATACATCATATTCTGTTTAGAGACATAATATTTATTTGCATTATTCATTCCTGGCCATCATAAAACATTCCAAATTGTTCTTGAAATATAGACAATCACTACAGCCTACACTTAGCGCTTTTCACCAGAGCGGTATTTTGTGTTATATTTTGAAGCTGGGAACACAGCTGTGCTGGGCAGGACACATCTCCAGGATGGAGGATCGCCTCCCTAAGATTGTGCTCTGTGGTGAACTCACCACCAGCTGCCACAACAGAAGAGCCCCAGAGGGGAGGTACAAGGACTCCTTGAAACAATACCTCAGTTTTGGCCATATTGACTGCCATCAGTGGTCCACCCTGGCCTTCAATCGAGACATGGAGACACACCATCCATAATGCTGCTGCCTCCTTTGAGAACACACATAGAATCAGTCTTGAGGAGAACCATGCCTTGTCAATACCACCTAAGGAGACTTTCCACTGTGCCTTTTGCCTATCTCACACTGGCCTTTTTAGCCACCAGTGCATTTGCAGCGAGCATAGGTAGAGCCCTTCCCATATCTTCGTTTGCAAAGCCTAGTCATGATGATGATATTCTGAAGCAGCGTCCTTGTAAAGACTCCTATCATATGCATCAGTTTCATCTATGTAGTCACAATGTAGTTTTATACTTGGAAGACCCTGTGCTGCTTCGCTGTGACGTACATAAAGAATTACTTTCAATCTGTTCTAAGATTGGATCGTTTTGTCTGCTTGTTTGGGCCTGATATATTTTGCCGAAGAGGTAGACAGTACCAGCATCATTTACCCCAGATATTTGTTTATGCAAATCCCTCCCTAATTCTAAGATTATTTTGAAATCACAAACTTAATAAATATTCTTCAATTGTTTGAAGCTGATATGATGTTTTAAAAACTGTTTCCACAAGAGATGTCTGTCAGAATTTGCACCAAATGATTTTAAGCCCTGGCAATTAGAACATATACTCTTGCTATTTTTCTTAATATAAATAAATTGTGACTCAATTGGAAATCATAATCAGCCTTGGATATCTTATTCTAGCCTGATACAAACTAATTGGAAAGAAGACATTTTTCCTTTGTCTATTTTTACTATAAAGACTTGCATGTATAGAATCGTCAACAGACAGTATCCAGTGAAACAACAGTATTTTAAAAGTTAAATATAATAAACTGTATGCATTAGAAACACTACTCCAATACCTACTACACAAGAAGTTGTATCACAAGGCAGAGAGCTTGAGGCTCAGATTTGAAAGCATTGTGAATTTAATGTTCACTGCAGTTTCACTGCTTGGAGTCCTCCTTTCTCTGTGGAACTACATGCATCTTACTCTCATCTTACCATATATTGATAAACAACAATAGTTCTTTTGGGTCAAAGTTTGGCATTTCCAATAAGACATTGGATAGGAAATTTCCCATTGCTTCTCTTGTGTTTGCATTTCTTGTGTTTTCTTCTTAAACTGCCAGCATTTTATAGTATTTCTGCTGGTCAAAAAGGTCTACAATCCAAAAAGTCACCTAGAACTGGTCTACCAAGAGAATGATAAAGCATAGCTCACATAGACCAAAGTAATATCGTATATTTTGTGATATTATATTACTGTCTCAGCCGTTCAGTAGAACACCATGTAAGTATGTCAGTGCACATGTGACTATAGTACAAAAGCATGTTCAAAAGTAGATAAAATATTTTAGTAAAGCAAAGTCTCTGCCCCTGTGCTAACAATTTTTCTATGCAAATTGACTGAACTGGAAAGAAGATAAGAGGTATAAATTCTGTCTGTGAACTAGTGGGCAAAAGTTCAACAACTGCCCAAATTACTCTCAAGTAGTCTGGCACATTTCTAGATAAAAATTAATATGGTTCAGAGGATTTGATATAGACAGAAACATTTGTCAAATGGTAACCAAACTTTTTCAATTTACATTAGTGAAGTTACGAACCTGAACTATGGCATCCACTTCCACTAATCTATTAGTTAAAGAAAAAAGCCACAAAGCATGACATGCCTTCAAATCTATCTATATCTGTAAGCAGATGTGTACATTCAGAAATGTATTTTAAGCTTCATTAATAATGATACAGAAAGATACTGCAGTCATCTTTCATAACTGTAGGTTTCACACATGCAGTCTGCCTGAACAACTGTCTTCATCTCTGAGTGTTCATCTATCTTGTAGAAATGGTTCAGAATTTTCATTCATCATTTGAATGAGGTGAGGTAAAACTACTTTTTTTTTTTTTTTTTTCTTCAGGCTTGAACTAGTGTATTTTCATGGGCTGTGCTTTCTGAGCCCATTAATAGTAATGATGTTATATGGTTCACTGTAGTCCTTTCCATGGGCTGCTGCTCACATCAGAGAAAGTAATAAAGAGGCAAAGCCCTCCTGTATGGAAATGTGTGGCTTCACTGAAGTGGGGTGAGTGGAGAGCAGTTAAAAGACTCAAGTAATAGAATACACTATTTTGACTCAAAAAAGAAACTGGAAAGCAAGTGCAAAGAGAAAAAGAGAAGTAGGAATGGAAATTAACTGTAGTATTTATTACTCATTTATAATAAAATTTCATACTTAGACACATTCGCAGGAGTAAACAATGAGTTTTTCCGTATGGCTTATACAAGAGATTGTTTTGGACTGTCTATTCATTGCACTCTCCAAGACATGTGAATAAAAATGAAAGCTCCCAACTCTCCCTGTGCCTTAGGAAGTTATCGGCTGTGCCAAATTACCATCACACTGAGCTATGCTGGATCCTTCACGTCCTCGATCTCATATAATTTTACAGCTTCCAGAATCATGATAATCACTATGCTTTGAAGCGGCCTTCAAATTTTGTACACTATGTGTATAATGCTCTGCACTTATATTTTGGATGTTTAGTGAATTTATCACTGACAATCTAAATGAGTCTGTAACCTGTGGCTCCAGTAAACTGCACAATTGGTGAATATGTAATCATGAAAGTTCCTGTTGAAGTAGACCAGACTTTTAGTATTTAATTGGTTAAACCTCACTACTTATGAATCTGTCATCACAAATGAGACCAGATTTACAGTGTAACCCACACTGTTGGTGCATCTGGGATCTTATTGAAAATGACTGGATTTACTGTGCTGAATTGGTTCTAATCAGAAATTAAGCCCAGTCCTCTGATCCTTTAGATCAGGTGGAAAGCAAGGGGGTTTCTTTTCTTCCACATTTCTATGCTCTTAACACAGTAGTCTAAGATGAGAGTCACAGCACAGAAAACATAACTCAGGGGAGATAAAACTTACACAATCAAAAAGTGATATGTTCAATTTGGGACTGCTATGACCTAGAATGAGTGGCAATATTTAAGGTTATAAACTACAGCAATGCTTCATTGCCACCCTAGCATACTCCACTGAATTATCTTCTTGAGTGCCTACACCACCCAAACATGATATCGCAATGTCACAACAGAAGAACTATCTTTTTCTACAATGAACTTAACTATAGAACAACAGGATAATTGATAGTGTGACAACCATCACACTTCTTTGCCAATCCAAGTGAGATGGGAAAGCAGTAAATTCAAATGACATTGACAGATAATCCAAGTGTGATAACAAAATGTGCTGGTTTTAACACTAGGGAGTGCAATCAAGACAAGAGACGTAATAGACATGCAACAGCAAACACAGATTTATTTATGTGGGGCTGTATAAGGTGTGGGATCCCCACTAAAACACTAACCAAGTACAGACAACAGACCCGACAATATTTTGCAATAATAAAGAAAAAACAAAATGACAAACTGCTCCTCCAAGCAGGCTGGGAGACTGAAGAGCAGGGGAAGGAAGGGAAAAGCCACCTCAGAGATGGTATTTCCCAGTCCTCAGAGCCCCTGAAAGACAAAACAATGAAAAGCACCCCCCAAGGACACCCAAGGGGACAGATTCCACTTACATTGAAGCTGGGTGGCATCCTGCTATCACTGTTGGAGCTCTGGTGGTGCTGCTTGGTAAGGGGAACTGGGAGGAATTGGAGGAACAGCAGTTGACCCTCTCTCCACAAAGGCGAGTCAGGAATAGAGGCAGATTTCCGGGTTTTGTAGCTTTTATACACTGCTAATCTCATGTGAACTCGGAGTCCTCTCCCTGGCCGGGAAGCCTCCCATTGGATGGCAGTTTTGGGCACCGCTCGTCTTCAAGATTTTCACTGCTTGGCCAGCATGGCATTTCCTGCCAAAAAACCACACAGTCAGCACCCACGGGCACCAGCATCACTGCCTGCGGGACCCCTGCCACCCGCAGGGACCCGCCGCAGGCAGTGGGAGACCATGTGGCCTTTGTCACCCCTGGTGGGGCAGCTGCACCGCCCCTGCTGCCCAGAGCTGAAGAATCAGCGTCAGGGCTCCTGCTACCTGTCTCTGCACAGCCCAGCATGCACCAGAAGCTGCTCGCTGCTCGTGCCGGGCGGGAGCCAGGCTGCGAGAGAAAAACCCTGCGCCTGCCAGGACAGGAGCGGTGCAGCCCACAGCTTACCGTGCAGGAGCTCAATGGAGCAGAGGGAGCCAGGACTCAGCCATTTCACTCTGCTCTGCGCCACTCCACCGCACCATACCAGGCCCGCGTGAGGCCAGGGCTCTGTGCCCGAGTGACTACCAATCTCAGCTCAGCTCACCGCCGCTTCGACACCGCCCGAGCTGCTGCACGGGAGCTTGGGGAAGTGGCAGGAGCTGAGATTCACTTGCTCTCCCCCACCCTGCCACGCGGACTGGGCAGTGGGAGCCCGGCAGAATGGCAGAAAACGGTCCCGCCATGGTGCAGGGAATGAGGGGAAACCCTCAGCCGCCATGCTCTGCTCCACATTGCTCCGCCAGTGCTCCAGGGAAATGCAGCCTTCTCGCCCACTGGCACAGGAGACCGGGGGAGCAGTGGGGACGGTCCCAGACCTGGCCTCAGCTTCACGCCAGGACTAAGGAGACCACACCAGGAAAAAGTCGAGCTCGGTGGTGCCGCTCCACAGATGCTGAGACAGGAGTCCAGCCACACTTCCTCTGCTTCCACAAAAAAGAGAACGGTTTTAATGTTCCCATCCGCTCTTTTCCCCAAGAAATGGGACACCCAAACTTTAAATCCATTACACAAAAAAAAAGAAAAAACAACTCACCAAACAAACACCAAACCCTCTAGGCATTCTTTGCAAAGTTCCACAAAGAAATCAAAGCAAAAAACAAGCAAACAAACAAAAAACACAAACCATTGATTTGCGTGTTGCACCCAAGGAAGGAAACAATGGAAATATTCTAGATGTGCAGTCCAGATGTTGACACTGAATCTCTTTCAGAAGAAGCTAAGCAAGGGAATAGAGGTTCCCTCAAAGCCCTAAGGAAAATTAAACATAATAGTCATTCATTACTACACAGAACAGCAACCAATATACAGGAGTGTAAAGAACCCATTT
This sequence comes from Serilophus lunatus, assembly GCA_013399895.1. Classification (NCBI taxonomy): domain Eukaryota; kingdom Metazoa; phylum Chordata; class Aves; order Passeriformes; family Eurylaimidae; genus Serilophus; species Serilophus lunatus. The sequence goes on along the minus strand of VXBA01004407.1, from coordinate 22,565 downwards.
TCACTTTATCAATAGAAGAATGAAGAGAACAAAAATAAATTATTATTTTTTTTTTTTAATTTTATAATCATTCTCACTTTCATCTGTTCACTTCCTTTCACATAATGGACATGCCTTTCCTTTGTTCATGGAACACAGACATTTTTCAGATTGATCAGACACAACACCACAGGTCAGCAACGATATCTGCAGAGACCTAGATGATATTAATTAGAAGCTTTGTTTGGCCTAAGAAATCCGTGACTCTTGTCTTGGAGACTGAATTAATTAATTCGGACTATTTTTTTGAAAGGGTGGCATTATGAATAACCTCTACATACATGTCTTTTAAATGCAGAATGGTACTTTAGCTTGAATATAAAATTTCTCGGAAGCTGAAAGAAAAAAGTAACATCACCTCTGTTTTAAGAATACAATCTTAATTTCATGTCTACAAAATCATAAGAACCAAATTGTTCTATATTCAAAAATAATTGGTGGGGCTTTCAGAGCAGCCGCCATATATACTACAGAACTTGCAAATGTCCTCTTTGTAAAAGAAGCTGGACAGGAGCTATGAAACCATATTTTTCCCAAAAAAAGCATGTTAATTTAACAGATGGCTTAAAATACTGGAATGTTGTGCCCAAAGGATGATGAAGAAAGCATCAGTGAAAACATCAAGCAACAAGTAAAACTACAACACTACTACACAGCAGGATATGTTTAACTTCCTCCTGGAAAGCTAAACAGACACTGCAAAGAACTTTATGGTGAAGAAATTGTAGCATGACTCCCAGGCTCTGATCCAATCACGGCGGAAAACTGCTCTGGCAGGTCTATTTACTCTGAATCCCATGATCCAGTGTCTGACAGAGCACCACTATCAGAGAGTTGATCAGTAAGATACATAATGTAGAGAGGTCAGAATCAATAAGGATTTGCTTCTAACACTATAGCACTGAACACTACACTCCATGCAGCAGTTCTTTTAACTAAAAATATCTTTGTGATTGCAGGCCAACTCTTATTTTACCACCAGTCACTGAGATTAGGAGAGCACTCACTGCCAAATGTATTGTTTATTTATAAGGATTCCAAGTAGAGGACAGCAGTGAAGCAATTTCTTTTCTGTGGATTTCAGGAGAATGCAAACAATATTATGATAAAATGCCTGGTTTCTCAGAATTAAGGTTGAGAAGTCCTTACAGTTCAAAAATTGGCTATTCTTAAAAATCCCCATGCTTAGTAATACCTATTTTACTGCATCAGAACAAAGGACAATTTAGTCCAGTGTTCTATGCATAAGAGTGAACTAAAGTAAATACCTCAGGAAAGAGATATAAAAATAATAATAATATACCAATACCTTCCAATTATAGTCTCTCCAATTCTAAATATTTGATTCAGGAAATTCCCGAATCATATCTGGAACCCTGTACATAAACTCTTCCCTTTTATCAAAAGAAAAATAGGGATATTTTGATAATCTGAAAGGGGCAAAAGGCCGACAGAATTCTTCCTGTCCTGGAAGATCAGCCAAACTGCCCGGGTCACTGTTTGCAGTCCTCTGCCAAACTTTTTCGTTAATCCTATATATATATATATATATATAACATTATGAATGCTAGCAGACTATATGCAAGTAATTAGAGAGACCAGTTTCTGCATCTGGAAGGGAAAGATGACAAGTTTTTTATTGCCTTGTACCTTGATTCCACAATAGTTTTTAGAGGCTTGTGTTTTGATGAAACTGATCACCTGGAAGGGCAGAAGATATCTGGTGGCATTAAATTCATAACATTCAAAAAGTGAAAAAAACTACAAACCAACATATAACAACCTCCTTAGAGGCTCATCAGTAACTTTGCATGTCCTAAGTGATATAGATTTTTGAAATGACAGTTTTTCATTTTGAGGTCTCAGATAAAAACAGGCATGGAGCAGGAGTGGTTGGACTAGGCAATCTCCAGAAGTCTCACCTGTTTGGTGATAATTAGTGAAAGCAGTGGTCATCATGCAGATAAAATCATCACAGTGGCAATCCAGTTCTTGTGCCACTCTTTCTACATCTAGCATCTTCCTTTTATGGCACATTTTCATCAATTTTATTTCCTTTATTGAGATTCTAGTAAAACTTTGGAATTTTCTTCAAACTTCATTAAATTATATTATAGAGTACCATCTGATGTATCAAGAACTACATAACACAGCAAACTCTCATCCCTTTCAACTCTGTTCTTGTTATTAGGAAAAAAAAAAAGCATATTCAAAGTTGCTCACGATGTTATGCTTTCAATTATTATTAACAAATATTTCCTTCTCTCCACAAGGAAAATGAGGAAATCAGCTTCACTTACAAATTAACTATACTATTTAATTATAACATGTAGAAGAATACTGAAGAACCTTAGTAGTATCATTAAATATTTCTTATTGGAGAGGGTTTTTTTACAAAAGGCTAAATAAATAATGAAAAATTAAGTGATGCTTTTTTATACCTTTCATGCACAAGATTATTCTAAGTGAATGAAAAACCTTAGTAATTCTTCCAAGTCTCTGCCATAATTGCTCATCACTTAAAAATGGACTGCTGAAATGAAGAAAGTAGTGTTAAAATTCTTGAAAACGAGAGGAGATGAAACAAGTATCCTAGTTGCTCCCAAATTACTCCCTTGTAGTTTGACAAGATCTATGTAAGAAAGCCAAGGTAGAGAGGCTTAACTGAATGAGGGAAGAAACAAGGAGGAATGACTTCTATTTCCTAGGTTTAAAAATATCTATTCTCCACTACAATTAGTACTCGTAGAAAAATTTCTTGTTTTTTATGCAACGAGAAGACACAGAATTTCCATGCAGAAAATTCGACTGTTTAATCCATACAAGGATGAAGGACATTACTCAGCTTTTCCTCGTTGTAAATCACTGGAGAGTAGATTTTAAACGGGTGCATGATTTTAATACAAGTATCCATTTAAATTACACTAATTTGTTATGATGGTTTGTGATTCCAAGCTCCAACCTGCAATTTGAAAACTTGGAAAGATCAGAAATGAGACCATGTTTTCTGTTTGAATCACCAGCATTGGTGGGACAGAGAAGTATGCACTTAATACACTCTGGTTTCCACTATAAAAAAAGCAGCCTTTAAGTCCTAAATCTCACTTCATTGATCTAAGCAGAAGTTCTAGGACATCCTATACAGCAATAGATGCAAATAGCAGTACATGGGAAAATATGCAAACCTGTCGGGGCGTTAAGTGGACCTTGCACAAGAGCCAGTGAAGAGATAGGATGATTTAAGGATTTCTCTTTTTATTCAAGAGACCTTTGGTAGCTGAGAGACTTAAGTTTGGATTTCTTTCTCTCCCCAGCCTTGCAGAGCAGTTAATTCTCTGAAAAGATAGCTTTTTCACAGACAACCTTGGAACCCCTGTGAGGCAGGGGAAGCAAGCTGTTAAGAAGGCTTGGAGAGGAAAAGGTTTTGCATTGTTTCATGCCCAGTGTACACACATTGTTACATTTAGTGTTCTCACCATTGAAAAGTAATTTTTTCCTAAGTCCTTCCACTGCCTGGCATTTTGAGGGTACCTTCATAATCTTCCTTCATAGACCCAGAACAGAATTTGAAAAAAAAATTATGCTATGTATAAGAAGAACCTGCTATCATTCTGGAAGTAATTTTAATGTTTTAAACATCATTCTTGTACTGGTTTGAGGGGGCTGGGATCGTGGGGGGGTCAAAGGGGGCATGGGGCTTGGGAGTGTTCTTGGATTTTGGGAGGGGGAAGAATGTAAGTAACCCCA
>VXBA01004406.1:911447-922125 GCA_013399895.1 Serilophus lunatus | reverse complement strand
ACATGAGGGCCAGGGAGGGAGCCCTGCCCTCATGTGAGGAGGTGACAGAGGCAGGGACAGAGAGCCAGGGCCCTGCCCTGTACAGCCCCTGTTGCCCCCTCAGCCCCTCACCCGGTGGGCTGGAATCCCTCAGCGAGCAGTGGGAGGGGGCAGTGGGGGAGACAGAGCTACCAGGGCCACAGAGTGTGGAGCAGGTCTTGGCCAAGGAGGAGAAAGAATGGAAATCCTCCTTGAACCAAGACATGTCCCTGTGGGGGAATGGGAGTGTCCAAAAACTGTACCCGTGGGGATATGAGACACAGCGAGCACCATGCCAGGCCCCAGAGATGGGAGCTGACCTGGACCCTGCACAGCTTCCTCAGGGAGCAACACGGGGTGGCTTTGATGGCCAGGTGTCAGTCAGGAAGATCAATTCCTTATTGGTAGAATGGCCTGGATCAGGTTTAGGGCTTGACAGGCTTCAAGGAGCTCAGACCTAAGCGGGGGTATCCAAGGCTTGGGGACAGGGATGTAGCACTGATGGTGGACACAAAGGATGCAGAATTGATGGGTCACGAGGACATTTGGCAGAACTTGCAAGACAAGGAAGGAAGTCCTCAAGCCAATGCAGCCCCTGTGCTGAAATCAGCTCTGACTGGGTCAAAGGTGCTTTCAGCACAGGGAGCTTGTGACCACCAACTCTCAGCCCATCCACGCAAAGAACCCACTGACCCAGAAGAGGAGAAAGGCTAGGCATAAGAATGAGCTTAAGAAGCAAGGGAAACTTAGCCAATAGAAGATAGGACACCAAATAGTATTTAATATTAATGATTAATTATTAGTATATCAATTATTATTAATAGGACTAATATTACAACTTAAAAAGGAATTAATGTTTTATAATTACTAATTTACTGCCATAAAATTAAATAATTACTATTATATAATATTCCACCCTAATATTACCATGTATTATTAATGATATATAATTACATCTCATTATAAGTATGTATAATGACTAGATTACTATTTAATTATTACAGTTATTATTAGAATATATTTTAATCTATAATAAGTAATATATTTATATTTTCTATACTTGAAATCACAAAAATGGAATATATTAATTCAAATGGAAACTTAATAATAAATTAGACTAAAAAGAGAACCATAGAACTTATATTATATAGTATTATATGTTATATCATAAAAGAAATTATAAATTAATGAATAATAATAACATTAATAGAAGTAACATAACTTACAATTATATAGTACTCTATATTATTAATTATATAAAATGCTATATAATTATAAGTAGGTATATCAGTATGTTATATAATATTACTAAAGAATTATTATATATTATTGCAATTATAATATGTATTAATACATTAATGTTTATATATATATTATATATATATTTTACGCATATATATATTTTACATACTTTGAATAAATAATGAAATTACATTCAGCACAGGAGACAGTGACCAACAACTCTCAGCCCACTGACCCGAAAAGCAAGGGAAGCTTTTAGCCTATAGAAGATAGGACACAGAATATGAATTAATATGTTAATAATTTAATTATTAATAGGATTACTGTTATACATTAATTTAGAATTACATCATGTGTTACAATAACTAATTTATTGCAATACAAGCCTATATTATATTATTATATTATATTATATTATATTGTGTATTATATTATATTATATTATGTATTATATTATATTATATTATATTTACAATCTAATATATATTACTGTAAGTATATATTATTACAATATTATAGACGATAATGTTGGAATGTATTATAATCTATAATTATCGATATGTTACTATATATTTTCTATACTTTAAATAAATAATGAAATTATATTCAAAGTAAAAATTAGTGATTAATAACGAAATATTGGGTTAAATAGAGAACCATATAACTTATATCATTATAGAGTATTTTATTTTATTTTACAATATATTAAATATATATTCTATTACATATAATTACACTTATATATTATGAAATTATATATTATTCCTATAGTATTTTATATATCATTATGACTGTAATATATAATTATTCATATATATTCATATATTTTAGAACTATTGAATAAAGAATGAAATTTAAAAAAGTATATGAAAACACAAATTTAAAAATTAATGAATTATAATACAGAGATTAAGAAGAGAATCATATAACTGATTGTATTATATAATATTCTATATTATACTAACATATCTTATTCACTACATAAAACTATATCTAATTATAAGATTATATAATTATATTATATAATATTGCTATATAATATTACTATGGTATTATTACTATTTTACTATATAATTACAATATATCATTACTACAATATATATTACATACTTTATATATTTTAGATACTTTGAATAAATAATGGAATTGCAAATATAAAAGTACAGATATGAAAATAATGCAAATGTAAAAATGAATGGATAGTCATAGCACCCCTTCCTGTGCACAACTCTAAATAAAGAAAATACCTCAACTTAGTGCGTGTGGATTGGCTTCTTGCACACTAGGGTCAAAAAATCTTGTTTTGGCACTACTCACCTGTGCCTGGTCCGTGTCGGAGCAAGAAGGGGGCAGGTGAGGCCCCAGAGAGGTGAAAGTCAGCGGTTGCACGGGCGCTGTGGCCAAGACAGTCACCAATGGCCACTTCACCCACGACAGCCTGTCTGGGGACAGGCAACAAATCCCAGAGGGCTCCTCTCGACTTGGCTCCCAGAGTCCCTGCACCAACAAGTTGTTGTGCAGGTGTTTTAGGGATCTCCTGGACCTTCTGGACCCAGCTGTGTGGCGGTCCCAATTGACACCCAGACAGGTGACTTCGCCAACAGGGACAGGGGCCCTTGGTATGGAGCTGTCCCTTGGTTCCTTAAAGAAGAATTCCAATATTATCTAATTATAGAGGTTTTTAGTTATCCTGAAGAAAAATCTTGCTCCAGGACGAAAATCTTGTTCCTAAAGAAAAATCTCTAGTTTTTTTCACAATGTCGTGTTGGTAACTTTTCTGTCAAAAGTTCTTTCTCCTTCCATCCCAGAACACCTAATTTAGGAAGATGAAAGGACCTCATAACAAATCATCTGGTACAGACCATCCCACATTCATTTCGGGGACACACTGAGTCTAAAACAACATTCTGTTTTCTGGCCCTCCCTGTCCAACAGCCCAAATCCAGACCCTATGGCTTACACCCAACTGGTTGGCTCGTGTGATGCTAATGGTCTGTAGGCACGTGTTCATTTTATCCCTTTGGCTTTTCCTAGAGTTTGATACCACGGCCTTTGAATTGCTGGTGCTTGCTGAGAGGATCTTAACGTGGGTTCCAGGAAAGCCTTGTTCACTCTTCATGTCCCAAGAGTGGAAACTCATGACTAAGTGTTCCTCTGAATTTTTGTAACTTGGCTATTGTGTTGAATTGCAGTTCTGGGTGTGTGTTTAGGTTTCTCATATATATATATATATATATATATATTTATATTTACATATTTTGGTTGTTTGTTTTTTAGATAATTCTGGGTGCTAAACAAATGCTGTACCAGTAAGTGCTAAATCTAGCAAACTCAGGAGAACTCTGAGAGCACTGATGAAATTTTCAAAGTCTGGTATGATACTCTGGTCCCACTAATGCCTGCTAACCTTATCCCACTACCACATTTTTGTACTAAGAAGGAAAACCCAGAAGACTTTTAGAACTACATAGGTTAGGCTTTGCTTCAAGTCAAAATGGTCAAAGCTGCAGAAAAGGAGAGAATTGTACCCTAATAACAGACAAAAGCAAGAGCAAATAAGAAAGGAATTTTCACCCTGGGACAGTATTAGCATCTCTCAGACTCCTGAAATCTCTCCTCTATTTTGCTAATTAGTGAAATTACAATAACTGCAAAAATTATGTAGCTCCTTTCTGAACTTCCTGTATTTCATTCAGATTTTTAAAGCTTAATTCATAGTAGAAAATCTCTTTGTAACCACTTATGGGAAAGCATAAAATGAAATTACCATTAGCCAGGTAACAGGGCTAGAAATAGATGTGGTGTTAGTCAACTTAGCAGGTACACCCTGCAGCTTCAACTCAAATGTAAATCCGTTCTGTTTCCAGCACAGCAGTGGCCTGACTTTCCACTGCTTTGTGTGCACATTTCCCCAGGGAATGAGGGAATAAGCTGCATAGCTTTGCCAAGCTGATATCCCTGAGCAGAGGGAGCTGAAGCAAGTGACTCATGACTGCAAGACAACAGCATGTGATGCAAGACACACGCAGGACAAACTGCTGAGAGATGCAGTTCATGACTGAGAGGTTTATTCCCACTGCCAGGAAAGGCCTTGCTCTTTTCAGCTGTTACCATGTTTTGCAAAGCAAATATGCAGTGTGTGACATTTCTGACCCAAAATCTAAGTCAAACAATTTCCAAGGTTAAATATCAAAAACCAGGTTCAGCAGCATCTGTGAAATCAACCAATGAAACATCACCAATTTCTTCACTCTTTCCCCAAAAGTGCCTTAAGAATGAAGTGAAACAAAAACATTTGTATGCATTTCTACAAATCTGGTGTCATGACCACATGCCACATTGTGCTGTATCACCCCATAACTCCTTTCATTTCCTATCTCTTTGACAGAGCAGAATTTAGTCTGCTGCTGGAAATACATGTGTTGGTAAAGAGATTTTTGCACTTACTCTGCTACCTCTTAAATGCTGGCAAATGATTTTTCAAGGAGAAAAAGGGGCAATTGGGATTAAACTCCTGATAATAAAGAGTTACTTTTCCCCAGTATTACATAGTGCAAACCATAGTGCAATAGAACTGGATCCTGAGCGTGCAAGCATGAGCATTCAGGACAAAACAGGAAGTTGGCCCAAAGCACTTTAGCTCTTAGCCAAGCAAAGGAGGTCTTCTGGTTTTCAGGAACATCAACCATTTTGTTAAGTGGGTACTGGAACCAAAATGTGCCAACATCAGTGCCAGCCAAAATATTTTTGTACACTTATGGGGAATTGTACCAGTATAAGGAGTGTTTTAGCTTAAAATTTTACAGCACAGTGGTCTTCCATGTTTCTATAGAAAGGTGTTTTTTTAGGTGTCTGAATGAGATGAACATTAAGAATGCCATGCTATACAGTGCTGTTCAGCTGTGGCAGCTTGTGACAGCAATACAGCATTTTAAACAGAACCTTGTTATCACTGCCCTGTCTCTCAGCTTGACATCCAGCCCCTGTCCCAGAAGCAGTTCCATTTACCTCAGTAAAACAACAGACATGAGGGTGGCAAGACTAGGCCTCATATTTGGAAGTAAAAATGCTCAAAATAAATGCAGCTTTGTCGAGCCAGTGACAGAGAACAGGTTTGAGTTATAGGTGTATGTGCATAGGTAGCCCACTTGATTTCTTGACCACTTAATCTCTTAATATTGGTCATTCCTAACAAATTAATCATTTTAATAGAGGTCAAGTGAAAATTTGGCTTGAAACAAGAATAATGGTCCCCTCCCACATCAAATGCTGCTAATAGTTTATGGTTACTATCACAATCATAAATTGGTACTTTACAATCTGTCTTAGCAAACATTCAAATGACAAGCAAAAATCAGTATCTTAAAATACAGACGGTCTTCTGATTGAGGAAACAACAATTGGATATTGACTACACAATAAAATCTTTGACTCTGTTTGCAGAGTTCTGTTCCTTATGGAAAAACTGGCTGCTCATAACTTGGACAGGCATACTCTTCACTGGAGCTGAAGGGGCTGGAGCACAAAATTGATCAGGAGCAGCTGAGGGAGCTGGGGTTGTTTAGCCTGAAGAAAAGGAGGGCCAGGGGAGACCTTATTATTTCTACAACTACCAGAAAGAAGATTGTAGCCAGGGGGGGCTTGGTCTGTTCTCCCATGAAAGAAGCAACAGGATGAGGGAGAGGCCTCAAGTTGTGACAAGGGATTGGATGTTAGGAAAACTTTCTTCACTGAAAGGGTTCTCAAGCACTGGAATGAGCTGCCTGTGGCTGAGTCACCATCCCTGGAAGTATTTAAAAGATTGTATGTGGTGCTTAGGGACATAGCTTAGTAGTGGACTTGGCAGTGCTGGGTTAGCAGTTGGACTCAATGATCATAATGGTCTTTTCCAACCTAAACAACTCTATAATTCTACTCTCCACTGGTCCAATTCTGCTGCCTTGAAGACTTCTAGATAAAAAGAGAGGGTATTGATACTACTTTTACGTAACTGTGGCCTTTTATTTTCTGTCGATACCTACAACGATTTAGAGAAACCATATGCAATGTAAAAAATCTGATTTAAGACCCTCTCTCCATGCATCTTTTATCAAGCCCTGTGTGTCATAGTTTTGGCAGCCCTATATCTCTTCTATTGTCCTTAAATAGAAAATCTGGGCTTCTGGAGACCTTGGCAGTTAAAGTCTGTCCCCCATTCCAAGACAAATTTACATACAGCTTTGAATATTTATCAAATATTTCTTTCAGCACTTTTAAAAAACAAACTGAAGATAAAACCTAATCAATCTTCCAAAGCAATCTCTTCCTGTATATTTCAAAATTCTTTGCACAATGGCAGCAAGCCCTCCATTATGGACATTGGTTTATTCCCTTCTGCTTCCCTCACAGCTCTGTGTTATATGTATTTGTAAGTTGCTGATAGAGTTGAGTTTTCATTAAAGAAACCATTTCCTCCTGGGTTGTGTGTCCTGAGCCTTGTGTCCTTCTTATGGCCTCTTACATTGTGCCATCCTTCCATTTTGAATGAAATGCCATTCCAAAAACTTGGCAGTACTTCACCAGAGGCCAAACAAGTGCAAGTATCCTGCAAAGATGCCTTCATATGTCTGGCAGACTATGCTGTTGTTTATGGAGGCCAAAAGGTAATTACCTTTATTGCAATATTGTGACATTGTTGACCCATGTTAAGGTGTGACCTTGCGATTTCTTCCTGCATAGTGAGCTGGAATTCCAAAGGGTAAAACAGACCTAGGAAGGCAGCAGCCTGTGTAAGAAATAGTCCATAAACATGTTTGTCTTGTTTGCCCAAGAGCAAAGAAGGCAGGTAGAAATTCCAGAACTTCAAACTGGACAATTACTCTGTATTATTGCCCTGTGACTGCCACGGGATGTATTGCTCTGTGGTGAACTGACAGGCTGAGCAGAGGAGTGGGAGAGATATGAGAAGGATTTAGGTGACTTGCAGAAGGAGGGCACAGGAGGAACATTTGTGGAGGAAACATCACTAGCTGTTGATAAACTGTGGTCTTTTTTGACTATGCTCTCTCTTGATCAAATTATAGTAATCTTTTACTAAAAGTTCATTATTTCCAGAAAATATTCTGCTCTGACCAAGGAGATCTGGTTTTAGAGACCAGGTTACCTTAAAAAAATATGCCATAAAACTCCATTCACAGTCCACTCAGAGGCCAGGGGCTTGAGAAGGTATCATCACAGCACTGCAGCAGCTGTAGTAGGAAGCTGAGGAGAGCTTCCCTATTGCCTCCATTTGATCTAACCTGTCCCGCCTTTTTCTTGTTTCCTAACAAAGCTTTCTGTCACCCACTGAATGGTTATTTTCTCCTTGAACAGTCTTTGTAACCCCCAGATTTGGAGATAAACCTGGGAATTCTTTTTTAGAGAAGGATAGCAGAGCAGGATGCACATGACTATAGAATTGAAGCTTAGCTTCACTTTTTTTCTGAGACAAGAGGTTTTTTTTATGAGGAAGAGGCCTGACTTCCTTATTCTAAAGATTAAATAGGGTAGTCTGTAAAAAATTACTGCTCAGAAACTGTGTGTTCATGTCTAGATGAGTTGCTTTCCGTAAGGGAAGGAGAATTGTTTTCTGGCCTCTCTTCTGCTTGTGGCAACATTTTAGGATAGATTCCCCCCATAGTTTGAAAAATGTTGTGGTTTAATCCTGCTGAGTCGACCTGTTGCTTACTTTTGTGTATGCAGGTTCTGTTCTTTAACCCATTAAAAAAGCATTAATTTTTACAGCTTGGAGTATAAAGGGAGGCTTCAGATATTCCTCTTAGAAAAGAAAGCATGGAGTCTTTCAGGAGTACTTGCTATTGTTGGACCTCTAAGAGTATCAGGAAGAAGGTAGAAATCCTGCATAGAATGGGTTTCTCCACTTACTTGGAGAAACAGCATGTGGTGACAGCAAGGCAGGGTCAGTCGCTTCTCCCAAGAGAACAGGAATAGGATAACAGCAAATGGCCTCAAGTTATACCAGGGGACGTTTAGTCTGGATATTAGGAAAAAATTCTTGACTCTAAGGCCTGTCAAGCATTGGAACAGACTATGCAGGGAAGTGGTGGAGTCACCATCCCTTGAAGTGTTTAAAAGATGTGTAAATGTGGAGCTTAGGGATATTATTAGTGGTGGCCTTGGTAGTGCTTAGCTAATGGTTGGACTTAATGACCTTAAAGGTCTTTTCCAACCTAAACAATCCTGTAGTTGCTGTAGTTTCCTTGCTCAGGTGTACAAGCAGTCTGGTATCAGCTGTGGTCTGCAATGAGAGACTTCCTTGAGGCTATTCCTTGCTTTGCCTGTGTGATCCACTAAGTGCAGGTGTAGTGGATGTAAAAAACTTAAGGCCAGGCATTAATAAACATATGAGGTGTGCTTTCCTTCCTGGGGGAGGAACTTGCTCCAGTGAGAATGTCAGACATGCTTGGGCAGATTTTTAGAAAGAACAGCTGTAAATGCCTGAACACTTCCTTTCCTTTGGACAGCAGGTCATTATGTGGAAGGGAAAAACAGTTTCTATAGGTGCTACAGACAAACGGTTAATGTCATGACAGACATGTCTCAGCTTCACCTGACAACACTCTGGAACCCACAAGGCAGATCTCAAGTCATTCCCAAAAGGAACATATGCCAGTAGGTGTGTATCCTATGCTTGCAAGATCAAAGTGGAACATTAAGCACTATTGCCAAGTGAAGGATGAAAAGCAGGACAAAATCCATATTCCAACAATTGCCCTCCAAATTAGAAGAGCAGGAGCATACCTCATGCACGTACCTCATTGTTCTGACCCTATACCCCATGGAGATGCACTGATTTCTGCAATTGAAGAAAATACATAAATTTATGGGTGATGAAACAACTGTTGGTAGTAAGGCCAGCTTGGAATGAGCTCCAAGTTTTTTAACTGGAGTGACGACTGAAAAGAGAACAGTATGCTCCCTCATTTTCCAACAGATTACTTATGATGAGGAAAATAATCTTTCACCTTGCTGAGAAATAATCACGCTATTTCAGGAGTCGATTCAAAGCTATCCAAGAAGAAGAACAAGAGGCATCAGGCATTATTTCTTGTTGTGATTTGTGATTGAACCTGTGACGGTCAATAATGACAAATGGCCCGAGGAAGATGAAATTCCCAAACACACTATGAAGTCCCACCTCAGCTGAGTCTTGATGTATTGAAGCAGTTGCCAGCCAACACATACATCTTCCTTTACTCTTTGGCAGCCCTCCAAAGGGGTTTTTTTGGGTCAATAACACACAATTGCACTCACTTCAGAACCTGACTGCGAGGGTGGTGCTCTGTCAGGGCACTCACAGCTTGGACCAGCGTGCCACCACCAGGCATGTGTGGCTTCACAGGGCTTTCTGGACACTTGAGGAGGGGAAGGTGTGGCACAGGTGGGATGTGTGTGCTGCTCCTGGCTTTCCAGCATGCTGTGGTGCTGTGGGGCAGCTGGAAATCCCATGGCACAGGGGAGTATGGTTTGAGAGGAGACACAGGGCCTGGAGGGTGGGAGCACTCACCCATACAAGGTGGTGATGGGGAGAGCTGGGTGACATTATGGCTCTGTGGGGTCAGTGAGTACCTCAGCACACCAGTGCTGGGCTGAGGTGCACCAGTAGAATCATCAAGGTTGGAAGAGACCTTTAATTTCATCCTGTCCAACTGTCCACCCAGCACTGCCACTGTAACCCTTAAACTATGAAACTGTATCACCCAGCACCAAATCCATAGGCCTCTTGAACTCCTCCAGGGATGGTGACTTCACCACCTTCCAGTACAGCCTGTTCCAGTGTCTGACCACCTTGACAATGAATTTTTTTATTCCCTCTCACTGTAGGCATGGGCAGAAGAGATCGACCCCCACCTCACTACAACCTCCTTCCAGGCAGAAAAACCTGATTTACTGTGTCCAGTTCTGGGCTCCTCAGCACAAGAGAGATTGGAGCTCCTAGAGAGGGTCCAGCTGAGTGCAACAAGGATGATGAAGGGCCTGGAGCATCTCGCTTACAAGGAGAGGCCGAGGGAGCCGGGGATGTTCAGCCTTGAGAAGTGACACTGAGAGGAGATTTTATCAATGTCTATAAATATCTAAAAGGTGAGTGCCAGGAGGATGGACCAAGCTCTGCACGGGAGCACCCAGCAGTGGGACAAGAGGCAACGGGCAGAAACCGAAGCACAGGAAATTCCACCTGAACGTCGGGAAGAACTCCTTTAGTGTACAGGTGACCGAGCACCGGAACGGATTGCCCGGAGAGGGTGCGGAGTCTCCCTCGCTGGAGACATTCCAGAACCGTCTGGACAGAGTCCCGGGCCACGCGCTCTGGGATGGCCCTGCTTGGACCAGATGACCCGCTGTGGTCCCTTCCAGCCCGACCCCACTCCGGTGACTCTCC
>VXBA01004406.1:810512-911428 GCA_013399895.1 Serilophus lunatus | reverse complement strand
GCCCGCCCCCGCTCCGGGGCCTCTCCCGGCGCCGGGGGGGGAGTCCGGGCGGTGTCCTGTCCCCGTGGGTGGCGGGGCTGGGTCCGGGGGCTGTCTGTGGGAGGAGGGGTCCGTGGGGTTGTGTCCGGTCCCCGCGGGTGCCGGGGCCCCGCTCGCTGTCGGTGGCACCGCCGGGAGCGGCGCCGCCACCTCGGCCCGGCGCTGGCGGGCGGGCGGGCAGCAGAGCGGCGCAGCCATGGAGCCGGAGCGCGAGTGCCGGGTGCTCTCCATCCAGAGCCACGTCGTCCGCGGCTACGTGGGCAACAAGGCGGCCACCTTCCCCCTGCAGGTGAGCGGCCCCGCGGGCCTGCGCCCCTCTGCCGCTCTCCCCCGCTGCGGGCGGGCGGGCGGTGTGATGGCAGCGCTGCCCGCCAAGCTCCGGCGCCCCGGCGGCTGCTGCCAAGTCGGGGGAAGGTCAGAGATGCCCGGCCGGGCGCCCTCCCCGCCCCGCTCCGGTGCCGGCGGCGGGGACCGACCGTCGCGGGGGCTCCGCGCTGCCGGTGCGGCCCCGCTCATGCAGCTCCTTCCCGCAGAGGGAGCGGAGCCCGGTGCGTTTGTGCGGTGCCGTGTCCGGCCCCGGGCGCAGGCGGCAGCGCTGCCGCCAACAGGCGCTTCCAGCCTGGGCTGCTGCCCTGGGAAGGAGGCCGGTCACAGTGTCACCCCTGTCCCCCTGCGGGCACCGGGCTGAGCCCCGGGGGTGGCGGGGATGGGTGAGACCCCGGCCCTGGCGATCTGAGGGTCTTGGGAGGCTGCGGTGGAATGTAAGGGCTGGGCTGTGCCGGAGGGAGCGGCGGGGTAAGGGGAGCTCGCGGATGTCAGGCGCTGGATACAGAGTTGCTTCCCTTGGTGGTGGGAAAACCCTGGGCGAGCCTTGGAGCTCCTGCGGGGGGTCTGTGTCCTGAAGGGCTAGTCTGGGGCCTCACCACCCGGAGGTCTTTGTTCCTCGATGGAGATGTGTCTGTACGGAGCTCTCCAAGAACCTCCTGAGCAGGGCACGGCGTGTTGTGACACTGGTTCCCTTTGGTACGCGCCTTGCAAAGGATGGTGTGACTCACCTGGCTGCGCAGCAGAGATGCTGTGCTCCGATAAACGATATGCACGAGGCCAGTGTCACACCCCTTATCACCCTCCAGCTGCAGCATAGCCAAGTCTCTAGAAAATCAGTGTGTGCTGTATGTGTGTAATCCATGTCTTGTGGGAAAATCGGTGTATGTGGAGCCCCAGGCCTGAGAGGCTGTCGTGATCTGCAGGACACCTGTCCTTTCTTTCCTGAATGGTCTCCAAATTTTACTTTCCCCTTCTCTTTCTGTGCAACAGAAGAGAACACAACAGTACTTATTGCAGGAATTTCCAGTCTCAAAGTGTTGTCTCCATTTTAATTCTCTGTCCAAGATTCTCTTTTCTGTAACTCCACCTCTGTGTGGGTGACCTGTGTGACTTGGCAAATGGGTTCCTGTAGAGTGTCCTTAGTTCCTTGACTGTGACAGTATAAAATACTAATTCTGCTGCTGGAAAGTTACTTAAACCCTCTTTTTGCTAGAACATCAGATGTAGCAAGGTGTCACCAAGTGAAACTTTACTTTTTTTATGCTTTCTTGGAACAAGGAAAGGAATTACAAACCTCAATCTTTCTCCTTTTTATATATATATATATATATATATATGCATACATGATAAGTTGTGCTATTCTTGAGGATGGGTGCAAGTGTGGCATGCTTATCCCATTCTCTTTTTTACATTAATCTTCTGAACCAATAGTGGTTAAGAGAGGCTCCTTTCCCAGCTCATCAGTGTTGAATTTGCAAGGCAGGATGTGTGTAGGTAAGTGTGTCTGTGTGCTTCTGAGGTCTGATGGGCTGAAATCCTGACACAACAGTTCAGGAATCTGCATTTGGACAGCAGCATCCAAAAAACAAAACCAGACACGGGTTCACCTGCTGCAAAAGCATCAATCATGTTTGAATGACTCATATCTTTGGTGGAAATCTGGGACTTTATTATTTATTAGCAATAGCCAGCAATTTGCACAGCAGAGAATTTTTTAATGTCTTCTTTTAACCAGTTGGTTGGTCTTCCATCGGACTGAAGGCCAAAGGATTTAAAAAAGTAGGTGTGTGGAAAGACTTTATCTGTGGAAGTTGTGGTAAACATTCTCTATATAGCAAACACAGCAAAACAGAGTAAAATATTAGAGCAGTTGTAATAATGGAAGTGACAGAGCTGAGTCAGGAGTGTTAGAACACTTTATTAAATTTCAGGTCAAAGTACATTGAAGTGATTGGAGAATTCACATTAACCGATAGGTCACAGAGCAAACCTGAACCTGGATTTCCCAGGAAGTGAGCTGTCCTCAGCTCTGCTTTGCATTCTGCCTTGTCAAGAGTTTAAATAGTTCTTATTGCTTCTAAAAAAGTTCTGAAGGAGGTTCTGAGATACTGTTAAAATAGCTACAAGTTATTTCACAGCCATATATTCTGAGCAGCTCTTGGTATTAGGGAGAGGTTCAGGATTGTCCAGCATTTAAGAGAAGAGCAGAAGGGTGTGCATTAACTTGGGGAGTTGCCACTGTCAGTCAAATTCTTTTAAAACACCAAAAAATTTTCTCCTACTCGAGCAAGAGTTGTTATAGTTTCTGTGGTATGAAATAAAAATGTTATGTTTTCACCATGACTTCCTTTTTTATCTTCTTATTTTGAAGATAGAGCTAAAAGCTTGGAAAAATACCATTAATTATTGGGATCTGGAGAATGAAAATCTTGTTCTGAACTGTAGAACAACACCATAAACAGTTTATACAATCCAGATTAAAATGGCCTTTGGAAATATGTTAATTTCTTTTTTTTTTTTATCTGCTAAACGGAAATGGTTTTCCAGGTATTAATATTTCTCAGTCTTACACTAGTCTTCAGTAATTCTCTTCTGCAAAGAAAAAGAGTAAGTCTACATTTTTAGCTCTTTCTTAATTGTAAAAAAGATGGGGAAACAACTTTGGTCAGCAATTTATTTGGTATTTAAGGATAGTCTTGAACTGTATTGTCTGGCCAAGGTTGTAATTTGCTTTCATATGCTGAGGCCAAAATCAGTATCAACAGATTTTTGCTCATTATCTGCTGCCTTCACAAAACAGTTTAAGATTTAGTTTTATTTATTTTGTTGAACAGAGTAGTAAAATAGATTGAGGATTGTGCAGAAAGATGAAGTACATCTCTTAAATAAAATTACCACTTTATCTGTTTTTCAAACCCAGCTTCTATTGTGTTAATAGTATGAGTCAGAAGAAGGATGAATCAATCAAAAGTCTTTACAGAGTAACAATAAGGAATGTTCCTACTGGGTAGCCCTTATTTTTGTTACAGATCAAAGGCTGAAAAAGCCTAACTCTTAAACAAAAAGTAAATACAAGGATAAAAGAATGTATTTTCTCTTTGTAATACCCAAAGATTGTCCTGAATTACATTTCTGAAACAAGAATTACTGCTCTAGAATCAAACTTGAAATGAGGCTTGCAGAAACATGGAGTTTTTTCCTTACTTTGTTTTTGTTCTTTTAAAAAAAGGTAAATAAGTGGCAGATGAATTAAAACAAACATGACACAATTCAGGACCCCTCCGAGAAGAGTTGTTCACATCTGTGTAAACAGCATTTATTTGTTACTAAGGGGAGTGTCAATATTTTGAAAATCCAGTGAATACCTTGCAACAAGGTGAGGCCTGAAAAAAACTTGTAATGCAGAAGGTGGTTCCCCCCCTGGCAGTCTGGATTTCTAGGGAAAGGCTTTACCAGAACATCCCAGAAGGGCTTGTCCAGACAAACTCACCTGTGAAGGAAGGATGGCTCTGGCTCTCTACAACCACCCTGTGAGAACTCTGAACTTCTGAGAAGGTCGGAAGAGATTGACTTTCCACCTGTGTGGGTAAAGAAGGCGAATGGGACAGGGCTGGGAGAGGACAGGAGTGGTGTGGCCAGCAGGACTAGGGGAGTTATCCTTCCCCTGTACTCAGCACTGGTGAGGCCTCACCTGGAGTGCTGTGTCCAGTTCTGAGCCCCTCAGTTTAAGAAAGATGTTGAGTTGCTGGAATGTGTCCAGAGAAGGGCAACGGGGATGGTGAAGGGGCTGGAGCACGAGCCCTGTGGGGAACGGCTGAGGGAGCTGGGATTGTTCAGCCTGGAGAAGAGGAGGCTCAGGGGTGACCTTGTTGCTGTATATAACTACCTGAAAGGAGGGTGTAGGCAGGCAGGGGTCGGTCTCTTCTCTCAGGTAACTGGCGACAGAACAAGAGGACACAGTCCCAAGCTCCATCACGGGAGGTTTAGACTCGATATTAGGAGGAAATTCTTCCCAGAAAGGGTGATCCACCCTTGGAATGGGCTGCCCAGGGAGGTGGTGCAGTCACTGACCCTGGAGGTGTTCAAGAGTAGCTGGATGAGGCACTTGGTGCCGTAATTTAGATGATGGGCTGTTAGATTACAGGTTAGACTTGATGACCTTTAAGGTCTCTTCCAACCTTGCTGATCCTGTGATACTGGGAAGAAAGTAGATTATTCTGTGGACTCTGAATGGCTGAGCAGAGTCTGTAATGACCAGAGAGCCAGTCTGACCACACCACTGCCACCCAAAGTCAAGCCTCAGTGTGTGGCTGTCCTGCTCACAACTGTTCCCACGAGTCACTTGATAGTGGCAACTTGCTTTTGTCATGGGAATGTTGATGAAAATCTGCAAAAAAGTGCCTTAGAGGTTATTTTGCAGTGTGTGTACGATGCCAGTCGACCAGTCGGCATTTTTAAACTTTTTTAAAAGGATGGTGATAAATATTTCTAGTGATTGATGATCATGATGATTTGCTGACTTTTTCATAGCACATTGTGAAAGTCTAAACTGGGCTGATGCCTGTCGTGGTAATTTGACATAATAGTTACACTGGAGTGTGTGTGGTGAGGTGTAGTGAGGAAATAGTGCTTTTTTTTGACATAAATGTAGTCATTTTATCTACCACAACACAGCAAGGTGTGTAACAGTATGTGCAAATATTTGAATTCAGAGCAAGCCAAAAATGCTTTACCCTGATTCACCCATTGTCTCTAGGGAAAAAAAAATGGAGTTGTCAAGAAATTGCAAATCTTATTAAAAGACTGGAAAACCTTGCCTAAAGGTGGTTTTGCACTGTTTGTGTGGAGAATATAATGTTCTCAGAGACTCAGTAGCAAGTGTTTACTTGCTCAAGGCATTTTTGTATTAGGAATGGCCTTATTTTCTATCTTTAAGTCTTAGATTTATTTTTTTTCAATTCTAGCAGTAACTATGCCTTATTTCTGCTCCAGAGGACACAGTTGAGAGAATATATTTTTGTGTATTAACGAACAGGGACAGATCAGAGTCAGTAGATTTTTTAGGGGGAAAAAAGATTCAAGTTAATTTCATATTAAAATGTACTAAAATATTTTAAAAACAAAAGTGTAATTTGAAATAATAAAATGTATCTTTAATTACTTATAAGAGGATTGTATAAAGGTACACCTGAGAAAAACAGGGGACCATCAAAGCTACTGATACTTTTCTAAAATCTCCCTTTAGGTCAAGTGTTGTCTTTCTACATTTTCTGTTTATATCCAAAACAGTGATGGTCACCTTTCCTTGAAAAGCATATTTAGTCCTTTCAGATAAGGGATACAGCATTATCCATGGCTGACTGAACACATACCAGCAGGTATTTTTAGCCTCTTTAGCCTGAAAAGATGCAAGTGGAAGTTCCACTTGAGTTGCTTATGTGGTTTGGAAAACAGGCTGGGGTTGGTGAAGCAAGTTAGTGTGAGGAGCTGGAACATAAAATGTCCATTTTTCTGAATTATTATATGTAATAATTCAGAAATTACTTCTGAAATTATTATATGTATATATACATATCATATATTCTTTTGAAATTCTTACCTGTATATATGTATAGTATATACATATAAGAAATGTATGAAATTATTATATGTAGATAATAATATGCATACTGAAATTCTGAAATTATTATATGTTATATTTCTATGTTAATTATTACTAATTACATTATAATAATATTCATTATTATAGCATTAATAAATATTAATGATTAGTTATATGTTATAATTATTATATTTCTTCTGAAATTATAATATTTATATATAGATATCTATAATGTTATATTTTTTTAATCCTTTGTTCAGGACTCATATTTGCTGATGTCAATTCATCCATGCCAGCTCTGAGCTCCAGTTCCCTCAACATCTGGAATAATTATCCATAGAGCAGGAGAGAGAACTGTGATACCAAAACCTCTTTGGTGCTTCATTTAAAAACAAGACCAAGTTTGCTTTACCCTTTGCAAATTTTGAGCATCTGGGTTGATTTGGACTGAGTAGAAACCCTTCCATGGTAATTTAACTTGGCTGTCTTGGGAGTGCAAAGCACCTCACACCAGCTGGGTTTGTGAGGTTGAGGAGGTGCTGGAGCACACACTGGAAAAATGGAAAGATTCTCCCTGAATTTTATCATGTTTCCCCATAGCTGCTCTACATGGTAATTCTGTTCCCCTCTTCTCTTAGGGGGAAAAAAGAAAAGAAGTTAAAAGGGGGAAAAAAAAAGTTACAAGGGAAAAAAAATGTTGGCTAAATTATCAAAATATGACACTGTCTTTGCAGAATTATACACTGAAGCAATTTAAATCTATGTATTTTTTTATAAATCTGGGGGATTTTTTTGCTGCATTTACTTTGGTGTATGAGTCCTACTGAGCAAGGTTAGGCTGAAGGAAAACTCTTTTTTCCATCCATCCAGCTCTTCCCTGTGGTTACTCTCACTTTTCTGGCAGGATGCAGCTCCTGTCTCACAGGAAAACCATCAGACACTCTGAGCAGTCAACAAAGATGAAAAAACAGTTGAAAAACGGTTAAAAGTGAGGCCAGCAGGGATAGTACTTCCTGTAGCACATTAATTATGTGTTGTTTCTGTCTGCGGACCAGCACAAGCTACAACCTGTAGCTCATTCCTTATGTAGGCAAGTACCACTGGTACCTTTATCTTGGGGGCTGTTGTTTCTGTTCTCCCTGTAGTTAATGAAAGTAATATTGTACCTCTGCCTATTCATACAACCACCAAACAAATACATGGCAACTGAGTGCTTAAATTTGAGAAGTTTTATGTTGTCACCTGTCCTCTGGGGTACAGTTTAACCATCCGCTGGGTTTGGTAGCAAAGCCGGGCTGAGAAACACTTGCTGTGTTCTTATCACTGCCAGCTGGTCCTTCCACCTGCACTGTTTTGTGTCCATCTCAGTGCTCCAAGGAAAGTCATTTTGTGGGGCTGTGTGGGGAAATTGCACTGAGAAGCCATCCAGGTTATAAATGACTTGACAGAGAGGGAAAAGAAGAAAATGTGTGTTTATTTTGTGAGCCAGTTTCGTGAACCCAGGCTCTTGCACCTGGCACCTGCTG
This sequence comes from Serilophus lunatus, assembly GCA_013399895.1. Classification (NCBI taxonomy): domain Eukaryota; kingdom Metazoa; phylum Chordata; class Aves; order Passeriformes; family Eurylaimidae; genus Serilophus; species Serilophus lunatus. The sequence continues at coordinate 903,934 of VXBA01004406.1, read as the reverse complement.
AAGGGAAACATTCCTCAAAGCACAATCTTATCCAAGACATCTGCACAATCTGAAGGAATTGGTGAGACATTTATCCATTCTCTGGAAGATCCATTCTTGCCCAGTGACTGGCCTTGCTCTGATCTTTACATAATGTGGGACCTCTTCCAGGGAGCTGTTTCCTATTCTGTTTTTACAAGTGTCTGTTAACAACTAAAGCTTTGGTAGGAGAGTGGGATCCATTCATAGTCTACCAAAGATAAATATTTCTCTTGTAGGATAATTCCACCTTAGCTGCACAAAATATGCTTTCCACATCTTGCTAATGAGCTGGTGGTTGGGGACCTGGCTGGCCAAGATGTGAACAGCAGGACTAAAAACAAAAATCAGAGGAAAAGAATGTGTTGTGGGATCCTCCCTCCTTCCATTTCCTTCACTAAAATAAAAGAGATTAATTCCATGCCTGTTGGACCTATTGCTGCCACGTCTGCCTCTCCTAATCAGAGTTTGTAAACTTCCTCGTGTGGCACTGCAGGATTCCAGCTGGCAGAGTTTGCAGTGACAGTATGGTGTTTTTGTCAAATTACATCCAAATGTAGAAGGAAGAAGCACGAAGATGATGAATCTGAACTTTGCAGTGAAACTGCAGATTTTATAACTCTTCAGGAGAATATGTGAACAGTGACTTCTCCACCAGAAATTGGTATCTGAAGTCACTGTTTCCTAACAGTAAAGAGTCCGGGGATGGGGATGGATTGTATTTCTCAGGTGGAAGGCAGACAGCCTCCCACAGCACCACCTCGTTCTCCTGTTTTTGTGTTTGCCCTTTAGTGGGAAGAATGAAGGGGAAAACAGGTGCTGTTATCCCTTGTCTTTCATTTGCCTTTGCCTTCGTAAATGGGTGTCTTGTAGATCCCTCTCTTGATCCCACATTCCTTGTCTTTCATTTGCCTTAGCCTTTATGAATCAGTGTCTTGCAGATCCATCACTTGATCCCACCCCAGATGGCAGGAGTGGCCTCCTGCCCATAGGAAGGTCAATAGAGCAGCTGTACCACAAATCTTTAGACTCATTGAACTGTTGTGATGCAGGGACATGGTGAGGACCACATGCGTCTTGAAGGCACAAAGAGGCTGTTTGAGTAGCCTATGGAAAAATGATGAAGAATTTCTTAGTGCTGAACAAATGGGAATTTCGATAAAGGCACATATTTTATTTATGTCATCTTGGTATTTTGCATTAGTGCATGCCAATCAATCTGTCCAGGTGCAAGGTAAAACTGAGTGACTGGGTGGCATTTGCTCTATGTCTCCAGGGCTTATTTGAAGAGCATCTCCAAGGTGCTGTTGGATAGTCTTGAAACAGGCCTGATTATGTTTCAGATAAGTACTTAAATTGCAAGCCTATTCAGAAAAATCAAGAAATAAACTATTTGAGAACATATTCACTGCAGTTTCAGGCTGTTCTAGCCTTTTCTGTTCAGATGGTCACGATGTTACAGCTAAACCAGCCCATCTGCAAATTCTCAGTGAGTACCAGTTTTGCCAGAGCACTTTGACAAAAATTGCAGTCTGCTCTGGCAGAAAATAGAGGCATTGGTTTTCTGCTCCAGCCTTCAGTCTGTCCTTTGTGGTGTCCACTGCTGAAGTCAGGCTGTAAATCCTGAAAATGGGCATGCAGTTGGTCAAAGGTGTCACTCAGGAAACAGGCATTATGCCACCTGGGGTGATCATCTTGTCTTGGTCTTGCTGGTGTGGGGCTGGTTGTTGTTGTTGGGCCTGAGAACTGGTGCTGGAGCAACAACAAAGCATCCCATAAACCGGCTGCAGCAGTTCTGAAATGCTCCAGACTCCTCCCCACCTCACACAGAACATCCTGAGTGGGAAAAGACCCACAGGGGTCATCAAATCCAGCTCCTGGCCGTGCATGGAACATCCTCAACAATCCCATCGTGCTCCTGAGGGCATCGTCCAAACACCTGGGCTCTGTCAGCCTTGGTGCTGTGCCCACTGCCCTGGGGAGCCTGTTCAGTGCCCACCCACCCTCTGGAGGAAGAACCTTTTCCTAATAACCAGCCTAAACCTCCCCTGACACAACTGCAGGGCATTCCCTGGGCTCCTGTCCCTGGTCCCCAGAGAGCAGAGCTCAGAGCCTGCTCCTCTTCCTCACAAGCACTGCAGGGAGGTCTCCCCTCAGTCTCCTCCAGCTGAGCAACCCCAGCTCCCTCAGATGCCCCTTGTAGGGCTTCCCCATCTACAGCCTTCACCATCTTTGTGCCCTTCCTTTGGACACTCTTTAATAGCTTTATATCCCACTTAGATGTGATGCCTTTTTTCAAGGTCATCTGGTGTATATTTCTATTGTTTATTTTGTAATTGTTTCTGACCTCAGAATTTGAAGTGGTCTGTTTGCTACCTGACTCCATATTAATGACAATATGTCCAGCAGCCCTGTTCTTAATTTATTTGCTTTAGTATGTTTATTCTGGCACAATATCCTCAATATCTTAATGATTTTTCTTTGCAGTGCCTTGTCAGATGCTGCACTAAGATACAGCTACATTATATGTACAGAGTTCTCTTCAGCTACTATGCTTTATTAAAAGCTCAGAAAGAAAAAAAAAGAGGCTGGTTAGTCAATAGCAGTTTCAGTTCAGTTTATCAACCCACGCCAGCAATTATGTTTGCTTCACTAATTGTCAGGACATGCCTTTTCTTTTTCCCAATTCCTTTTTCTTAAATTGAATTTGTGTTCTAATTTTCTACACCCAGTACAATGTGTGTTTTTTGGTTCAGCAGCTAATGGAAGGAGATGCAATTAAGTGAAAAAGCTGGCAAAGAGTAAGAGGTGCAAGCTGCAACTGGGAAATTTTTCTCTTTCTCCCATAATTTATTAGTCTGAGTACAGAAAATTTGCCTTTTAAATTGTGTTTCTGTGCCATGTCTGGAGGAAGAGAGTGGAGCAATGATGTTCACTGGTACTACGGTGATGGCTGTGTGAGGTAAAGTTCCAAACTGTAGTACATTAATGCAAATAGCTTGTAATACAATGGATACATAGAGTGTTTCATGGCCTGCCACAGAGACTTTCTTATTGGGAAGTATTGCTGCCATTATATAGCAAAAAACCTCCCAGACCTCAATTACCTCATTTGACAGGGTAATTTTAACTGTGGCAGTAAAGTTAATTCTATTAATGACTTTCAATTAAGCTTGGTTTTAATATATATATACATATATAAAGCTGTAAAGCAAATAGAATGTTTTATGTGGTACAGTGATTTTTTTAGACAAATACAGGTGTTACTGGCTGACTCATTTTTTGGGTTAAACACATACTCTGCTAAAAGTCAACAGTTTGGGGACTTACCACAAGATTTCTTGAAAATTCTTCATAAGTTGTGTCTGGTTAAGTCTCTGTAACCCCCTTTTTAATGTATGTCTTCATGCTATGGAAGTTTGCCCTTTGACTGATGCATCTGTCAGTGTTATATTGCTACAAGAGTAATTTTCCAGTTGATGTGGGGCCTGCCATATGTGTGTCCTGTCAATAGCAATAAAGCCAACTGTGATCTAAATGTGGATGAGGAGGGAGGTCCTCTGAAGAAAATACAGGGTCATGTAACAGGGGTCTTCAAGTCTTGAACTGGGTTTTATGTTGCCATCACATCCTCTCAGATAAGGGACCTTTGTAGTTACAACCAAATTTGCTTTGAGCCCTAAGCAGCCCTGCTTTGCTTTCAGAACATACATTGTGGTCCTGGTGGGATACTGGTTGATATTTTTGAGGTGCTTTCCCCTTGTATGGGGCACCTGTTAGTCCACCTGTCTACTATTAACTTCTTTTTCTTGTCCCAGATCCATTTATTCAAGTGTCTTATGCCAGTTCACCTTGTTGAATTTCCTTATGTTAACTTTGTGGAGGCAGAGGAGTAAGACTATGATTAGGTAAATACTGAGTATTTGTTAATTAAAATTAAAATTTATAGTCATGGTTGAGATGTTTGTTGGGATAAACCTCACATGGTCTTAAACTTAATAAAAAGTGGCGTGTCTGTGTATATTTGTATTTTGTGTGCATATATTTGAGATGTAGGATTTGCTCTTAAATATTCATAGGTTTTTTTAAATGGTGCTGTGTTCTTCAAATTACGTAAATCAAAGCACTTCCCCATTGCTTGGGAAGCTTGACTGGCTCTTGAAACAGGACTTTTTTTCTTTCTGTAGAGCCCTGTGGCTCGTCGTGTGCTGCCATTAATGTCTGAAAATTAAACACAAATTCACAAGATGATTAAGGGATGGGAGGATGTCTCTTAGGAGGAAAAGCTGAGGGAGCTGAGCCTGTTCAGCCTCAACAAATGACTGAGAGGGGAACCCATCAGATGTCTGTCAGTGTCTGCAGGGAGGGGGCACAGGATGGACCAGGCTCTGGACAAGAGGCCACGGGCAGGAACTGATGCCCAGGAAGTTCCAGCTGAACATGAGGAAGAGCTTCTTCACTGTGCAGTGACCCAGCACTGAACAGATTGCCCAGAGAGGGTGTGGAGTCTCCCTTGCTGGAGATACTCCAGAACCATGGACACAGTCCTGTGCCCTGTGCTCTGGGATGACCCTGTTTGAACACAGAAGTTGGACCAGATGACCCAGTTGCAGTCCCTTCCAGCCCGACCCATTCTGGGGTTCTGTGATCTTGTGCTTTAGAACTTCCATATCTTTATCACCAGTGCAGCTCTATGAGGAATCCTTCAGTACCGTAACTGCTTCTTTTTACCAGGAGAATTGAGTGCATACACTGAAAGGTTTGAGGGTAATATATTTTTTAAGAACTGGCTTAAAACAATATCCTAATATCTGTCATGGTTCCTTCCTGCTCAGGGTCTCCCCAAGGATGTGTTTTATCTGCAGAGGGATTCTTTCTAGGCTCAAGTAAGATATTTTAGTGGAGTGTGGGTCACAGTCTGAGCCAGCTTGCAGTAAAGACAATCCTGACCATCACTTCCAAGTGAAAGCAGTGAGATTTGCCTGGGTTCCATGATTTCATGAACAACTCCTGGGCATCACAATTTAGTAATGGGGTTGGAAAGCAGCTGAAATTAGTGGTTGTTTCTGAAAATACACCTGTGTGTCAATCTTCCCAATAAAAGAAACTAATCAGTAACACACTTGAATTTACATATGTGAATATTTATTTTGAATTCTGCACAGAATTCACCATGCTGCCTTTTTAAGCTCTGTCTGGGTGGTTTTGATACTCTTGTCGAGTGTGTGTTAACCTTCTTCTCACATTTTAAATATTTACTGCTACTTTGCTCTAACTCATCAGTCTGCTACCATCTGTTGGCACAAAGGACAGAACATGCCTGGCTTGGATGGTTCTTCATTTGAATATTAATTAGAAACAGAGTCGTGCTTTTTCCATTAAAGTTTTACTTACAAAGTTTTAGACATGCAAACAAACAAATCCTATATCAAGATTTTCACCTGTGGGACATTTAGAGCTCAGATCTGGATGTGAAGCTCTAATTACGTGTGAAAGAAATGAGGTACCTTGTGTTCACAATAAAAGAATTTGTATGAAGGACTGAGCTTTATTTCCAGCTTCAGCCTCTGATACTTCCCCTGGATTTGTGATCTACAAACCATTTTGTTTGTGGACTCCTCTGAGAAAATTGTTTTGGTATGTTCTTATGTGGGAAGGCTAACATTTTCTAAAATCAAGAGTTTAGGTGAAAGTCTTGGCTTTATTTCATGAAATATAGATAGCAACCTGTGATATATCAGGAACATAAATACCATAGAAGACACATGTATGCACTTTACACAGTCTGGTTTTATACATACTTTATATTGTTTTTTCTTACACTGCTTTCTTTCTCTCCTCTGTCTTTCACTCTTTTCCAGATTTTTCCTCTAACCTGATCTACTTTGTGATTTTAGTTTCAAACCTTAAAATGAAAATGCCACTGGAGGCACAAAGCCAGTGCCCAGGGAGGGCAATATGTGCTGGCCACATTGCAGAATAGAGAATTTAATGGAATTTCATTCTTTCAGAACTAGGTCATTGTTCTCTAAGGTCACTTAAATTAAATACAAATTAAAACATTCTCATTAAATCGGTTCACTGGTCATTTAACAGCAAAGGACATACTATCTTTCCTGTCAAAGCTGGCACAGTTAATTGTGTAGACACACTGAACCAGTGGGTTTTAACCTTAGAACCAGAACTTCAGGGTGGGGAGCAGGTGTGATATTTCGTGTGATGGAGTTCTACCTGAGCTTTTGTGTGTAATGATATCATTGGATGATGGAGTGACCCAGGCTGGAAGGTTCCAGTCCAGCCTCTGGCTCAAAGCTTGGGCAGAACCAAGTTCAGCCCAGGCTGCTCAAGGCTTTGTCCTCCTGGGTCTTTCTCAGCCCACTCTAAACCTCCTTTCTCTAAATATTTCTGTATAATGCATTGAAAATTGTGACTTCTGTTTATTTCTAATATTTAGTACCCAGGAAATCAGTAAAACTTAGTTCAGTTCAGGAGTTCATGTAATTCAAGTGATAGTTTGTGTAATTCAGGAGATATTTCTCTCAATAAAATTTAAAAAGCCTACCTTACTTTTTTTCCTCCCTCAAACTGCATCCAAGCAAAGAAAAATGAGGATTTCTTGAGTACTATAAAGTGTGTGATACTTCTGAAAATTTACTTTTCCCCCCTGCAGGAGCATAGTAAAGCTGCAATACAAATTTTAAACAGAAGCAGTTCAGTAATAGCTCTCCACATTTCTCAAAGTAAATAAAATTATTAAATGAGAATTTATATTAGTCTTTACCCTGAGGCTAGAGCTAATCTTTGAAGTTATCAGTCTTCTGTCTCCAGGGGTATTAACAATCAGATACCAAATAGTATTAGGAGGTAAAATTGAGTACTTTTATTTGTCTCCAGACCATTGGCACATAATACAGATTATGCAAATATAAAGTTTAGCAATCATTGAAGCTGAATTCGAGATGTTACATTTGCTTCAAAACCTTCCTGTTCATTCCTCTGTTTCTACACTCACGATTTTCTATTCTATGAGATAGTTTTCTTCCTCTTGTTATTTTACAACCCCATCTTTACATAACAAGCAACCGAGGTTCTCCTCTAAAATGTATGTTTGTAGTCTTTGGTTTCCAATAATCCCAAGTACTGGTTGGTTGTGGTGAAGAAACAGCATGTTCCAGTGTATGCATGATTGAAATGTGTTCAGGAAGAGAGGCTGTAAATTTTAAACCAATCCATAATTAATGTGGTAACACAGAAGCAAAGTCCAAAGGTGGTACATTATTAGAGGTGAGCTGTGACTGAGATCCAGCTACTTTATGTAACATGTTCAAATCAAGACATTTTTTGCCTTAGGTTGTAAAACAACCTGGTCTTCTAGTAAAACAACTGGTATCACTTGTAAAATTTGAATCCTGAAGGAGACCCATTTCTTGGCTTTTTTATTTGTGGCTTGGTGGCTGGATTTAAGTTTAAATTACTTCTGTGCTTTTAGGAAAAAGCTGTTGGTCCTTTAGAGGCTGTCCATGTATTTTGAAGTTTCTTCCTTTCTTGTGTGTAGATTTTTCTCTTGAATATTTGATAGTTTGAAGATGTGCATTCAAATAGTTCTCCAGACCAAGTGCCTGCCCAGGTGATAAAACTCTTTGCAAGGCTGGGGCAACAATTTCTGCAGCAGGGGAAGAACTGGATGATGTTTGTCCCTTTCTTTCAGTTATTTGTGACAAAGAACTCAGCCCAACTTCATCTCATACATAAAGTTGGAATATGTGATTCATGCTGGTTGTTTCTTCTAATGAAGTCTGCTCTGGTGTGTGTATTCTGATGTAATCTTCCAAATATCTTTCCAAAATGTGTCATTCAGATCTGCCAGCCATGCCTTCCAAATACAGAACTCCTCCAGTTTTGATGTTTTGTGATTTAATTTTAGAACTGTAGCAGTTCTTCCCCTTTGCTTGAAGAGATTTAAAAAATACATTAAATTGATCCATTTTCCTCTGAGATTTCAGTTCCAGTAAATATCACTGTATGATGTGATATAGGCAACTTTGTGTCTTAAGAAGAACAGTGTTTGACATGTGCTTAGTCTGGAGGCTGAGAGATTTAGGATGAACTTAGTCATCCTTTTCCTTTGAAGAGCTCTTATCATCCTTAACCAAACTGTCAATGGGTTCAGATTTACCCAATATTTGCAGTTCTGTGGGCAAATGATACTTAACACAGAATGGCAGCAGAGGCAGAGCATGGAAACCTGGAATTGTTCTTTGCTGGAGGGGCTGTGGCAGACCAGATCACCCAGATCAGGGGCTGGTGGTGGTGTGGGTGTCGTGCACCCCTGGCAGCTGGAAACCCTTGCAGGGTGTCTGATGTCATTCCTAAAACCAGAGGCAGGAGTATCTCCACAGGACACTTGCTGTAGGGAGCAGGGGAAGTAGCACAGGTCCAGACTGTTTCAGCTGGTGTAGAGAAGCAATAAATTAATTATTATTGTGCATTTCTTGATGAGCTCTGTCCTGACACTGATCAGACACAACCTGAAGGCACTTGTTCTGGTGTAGGCAAAATCCAAGTGGGGTGAATTCCTCAGTTTATTAACACAGAAGTACAAGGAATACATATGTGAAACTTTATATAGAGAGTTGAGTCCTGTTCTGAATTTTTACTTTGCAGTAATTTTCCAAAGAAAAGGTTGATTCCCTCTGGTTTGTGACACTGGAAAAATTGTTGATATCCAACTAAGTGCATATTTTTGGTGGTATTTGGTACTTTTGTGTGCAAATAAGAGAGGTTGATTTTTTGGGGGTATGATTTATCTGATTGAATACATTTGCTCTGATCTCAGTTTTCTAAGTCTCTACATACAAACACCATGTATTTCTAATTAGGTAGTTAACTTTCACTAAGGATTTATTTAACCTCTGGTTTGAGTAGAAATTGTTAATTAAATTAAAAAAAAAAAAAAAAAAAGCTCAAAATCAGTGCTTTTAGTTAGCTCTGTCCAAGGAATTAAAAGTATGAATTTGTATTAAAAAGATTTAACAAGACACCTTTTGATTACAGCTCCCTTTGTAAGCAAGGAAAGGATCCATCATTCACTGCATTAGAAATTGTCTCTGGGTCCTTTAGATATGAAAAAGGACAGTTACTCATAACTGGCTTTAATCACTGGTTAAAGGAGTAAGATAACATTTCCTCATCTGCTGTAAACTGTCAGGTTTTAAAATGAACTACACAAACCGAAATACTGACACAGTTTTTTCTCTGTAACTCTTAAAGAGATGTTTGCTGTCAAAAGCTATTTTTAGCACTTCAATATACCCTGTTTTCAGGTCATCTGGTGACCAGGATCCACAAGACTTGGTAATTACCATGACTTCAACACTTACTTTATTACTCTGCTACTTAATATTAAGCCTAGGCCTTAAAATCTGTTGCTCTCCTTTCAAAGGCAGTACTAATAAGGATTTTTAATTGTATGTCATTTTTAAATTACATTTGATGTGTTTGATAAGAATCTTTATAAAAAGGAAATGCTTTGGAGTAACTGTGGCTTATTTTGAGAGTTTCGTAATAGGGTATGTTAGATTTCAGTCATATTTGTTCATTCAAAACAAAACTAGAGCAAATTAGAAGCTGTGACAGAGTAGACTAACACCCACAAGTGATTGCTACAGAGAACTTTGAAGGCTTTTTAGCCTGTTTTACACCAATGAGAAAAGAGAATATCAAGCTCCCATGCAGAATATGAGTAGTCTGTGGTTTTTCATAGAATCACAGAATTAAATAGGTTGGAAAAGATCTTTGAGGTCATCCTGTCCAACCTAGGACTTTACACCCCCTCATCAACCAAACCATGGCACTCAGTACCACATCCAGTCTGTTTTTAAACACTTCCAGGGATGGTGACTGCACCACCTCCCTGGGCAGCCCGTTCCAATGGCAAACCACTCTTTCTGCTAAGAGTTTTTTCTTAAAAAGAAAGCATTTTCTGTCTTTTACCAAGTGCATAACCTGGCACCTGGCACCAGAGAGGTGGCCTCACCTGTATTTTCCCTTCTGTTGGGTGAAGCAGATTAACTGGCCAAAACAAACCAAAAGTCCCTAATCCTGTTGGAAACTTTGTTGAGAAATCAAATGATAGCTCCTGCTGGTGTAGACAATAAAGAAGGACTGCTCTTTTTGGTGGCCATCACCTGAGGCAGTGCCCCCTGTGTTCTGTAGTGTCAAGTGTTAAATAGTTGGAGATGATTTGAATGTTGCACAGAAATGGATGAATTCACAACTGTTCCCAAGATGTTTGAAGGAAATAAGAACCTCTTAGGTCTGTTCATCGCAGGGAGGGAACTGAATGTGGGGTGACAGTCGGGTTAGAGGCTGTATTCTCATTTATTTATTTGAAAGTCATGTGCAGACATCAAGGTTAAGGTCATAACAGTATTGTTATGTTCTCACCCCTTTAATTCCTGGGTCTTTAAAATATAATCCACCAAGGTGAAACAAGAACCTGGGCAGGGAGTAGAAGTTGACAACTTTAAACTAGAACAGGTTGAGGCAACTCATCATTCTGTCATTATTGCAAGGTTGCTTTCTGCTGAGGAGTGAACAGAAACCTTTATTAAATATTGAAATAAGAATTCTGTGAAGGCCTTTGTGGATTCTGAGCTGTGAAATGGCAGAAGTGTAGCACCTGCAGGGAGGAGGAATGTCCTGTCGCAGCACATACATCCTTCTTGTAGCAGCACAGGGATTGGAATAAGGGGCTCATGGAGAAAGCATAGGGAAAGCACATACACACGGAGATTTTTAATGCATGTGAAGGGGTTTTAATGCATGTGAAGGGGTTGCCTTCGTGATGAAAAGGGAAAGTCGTGAGTCCCAGGGAAAAACGTGACTGGAAAAGCTTTGTCCCTTCACTCCCCGCTCCCAGCAAATTGCCTGGAAGAGGATCATACACTGTGGTGCATCATTCCTGCTATCTCCCAGGATGACTCACTGAGCCATACATAGCAGGAGATTTCTTACTCAGAGCAAGCTGGATGTGGAAACAACTCTTCGATGTCAGACTGTTAATGTCACTTTTGCATTAGAATGCCATTCGTGAGAGATAAAAATGGCTCTGCCAGTGATGCCTGTCTGTAATAAGCAAGTATTGTGAGGTTAAAAATCCTCTGGTTTTCTCCTGATCCAGTGCTGTTATTTTCATAATATTTATATATTTTTGGGCTACAATAATGTTTATTGATTGCACTGGCAAATTCTTGGATATTTCAATATTTGGATTGCTGGTAATGCAAGGTACCAGCTGGCCTTTGGAGCATGCTTTAGGGATTTTTTTACTCTGTTTTTAAGAGCTCTCTCCCTTTTATTGCCTAATCATGCCCCAAATGTATCCTCTGTGATTTCTTTCTGTTCTTTTTTAGCTGTAAAGAAACTGATTGTGACATCAAAGTATGGCTTGTAATGGTGATTGATCCCTTTTAAGAGTCCTCTGTCTCCCTTTTAGAAAAATTGGCATTCTGGAATACCAGCAGCATCCTCCCCCATATTTTGCATTACTCTAGTACCTCAGACTCCTCTTCTTGCCAAGAAAGGCTCTCCAAGGCTTTTTTCAGGGTTTCATTGATTCCTGCTGGACCAGCCTCCCCATCCTTATCCCCAGATGAACTCCAGCCTGAGGACCCAGAGCTCTGTTTTTCTGGTGCAGTTGCCAGCAGCACTTTAGTTCCATGTTCCTTGCTGTAGTAAAGCACTGTGCTGTTGGTTTATGTTGCATGTTTTGTTGACTCAGCTTTCAAGATTTTTAAATATGCACTGGAAACTGAGACTTACTGTTTGGTGACATTGGTAATGTATTAACAAAGCTGTGTTAGTAAAAGAAATGTTCCTGTGTTCTATTACAGGTTCTGGGATTTGAAGTTGATACGGTGAACTCTGTCCAGTTTTCAAACCACACAGGTAAAATTTTACAGATGCTACTCCACAGTCACTCAGCTCTAGTGGCTCATCCCATGACAGAGGAGGAGAGATTTGCCTTATGTTTTTACCCTCATTTTCACAATATGGGTTGGAAATGTAATTCTTATGTTTTGATTCAAGTCCCACAGAAGTCTGGATTTGGGAGTCGGGCATGATATGATGTGTTAATGTCCTGTTCTGCCCTCCAGAGTGTGAGTTCCTTTGTTAGGCAGTAATCTAATTAACTCAGGCAATGAAATAACACAAACACAGCCAGGCTTGTGAATAAGGGAATCTTCAGAATGGTTTTCTGTGCATTATGGCCCTATGACAGTCATAATCACATTACCAACCCAAACATCAGAAGAATACTGAGTTAGACTCAGTGTTTCCTCTCTATGTGGCCACCCAGATGGCTAGCAAGTATCCTAAAATTACATTTTGGAGGGAGGAAGGCTGTTAATACATTTGAGTGTATTTTTATTTAGGTTTTAAGTCTGAACATGATGCACTCACATAATGCTTTCAGACTTCCTAGTACACACAGTGCCAGAAGATTTCATTTTTTAAAAGAAAGCTGAAATTTATGTTCATTTTAGGAATACCTTTCACCCATAAAGGAGCTCCAAGTGCCTTAACCATTTTTGGATCAGTAGAGACTCATCTACTGGCTTGGTGGTGACAGGTTGTTTGAGGGAAGTTGTGCTCAAAATACAGAAATTCTACAGGTGTCTTAAGAAGCAAATTCTGAATTCAACATCTTTTAAAAGAGCAAAAATTGTTTCTGAGAAAGAAGAGACAAATGTTGAGGTACTTTCCTAGTATCTCACAGGAACAGCTCTGTTAATAAACTGCCAATTTTTGGAACAGAGCGTAGACAAGGAAACCCTCTGCATTCTCTTACTGTGTTGAGCAACGTCCAGCTTTCAAAAGATGCCTGTTGTGGATGGAATGTAGTGCCACCCTGGGAAGAAGAAATTAATGTTTCAAAGGTAGCTTGAAAGCCATCTCTGCTTGTTGAGGAAAGGCAAAAAAGGGGTAATAATTAAGCAAGGGGGTGGGAAAAGGGAAAAAGCTCAGGGAAAAGCTGCTAATTTTGCTTGTACCCTTTGGCACAGTACAAAGGTTCTCTAATGTTTTTCAGTGATACTTAGGTGTGAATTCTATTTCTTTAATGTATTTAGTTTTGGAGCTTGGGGTTTCTGTTTTTCAGTTTTGGTAGCTGGGTAAAGCTGTTGTAATCTTCCAGAAATTAAGCAATTTTTTTCGTCTCAACTGGGCACTTAAAATGTATGAACACGTGTTGTTTGTTGGCTTTCAGTTTCAAGATTAAATCAGCTTTACAGGACATTAAAAGAGCTGACCATTAACTGAATGTTTCTGAAGGTAGGAAAATTACATTACTAGTAGGGTGACCAGGTTCTTAGAAAAGAAAGAAGATTTTTAATGGTTTTTTTAATAATATCACAGCAGGAAAAAGGTGTTTCATTCAAGTTGTGGCAGACAATGAAGATCATAGAAGGAATATCAAATTAGTGATTCCTTTCCTCACAAGACCTAAATGAATGTCCCAAAATCAAAAATGTCCCAAACTTCACTAGTCTTTCAAATACGCCTGATGTTTAGGAGTCACATAATTTTTAAATTTTTTTTAACCTTGATTGTCTTAGTAAATGTGCTAAGAATTCCCAAAGATTGCCATGCAAACCTTGTGACTTTGGGAAGCAGAGCTCGTGTCTGGAGTGGTGCCACAATACACAGGCCTTGTGTGCTGGGTGAATGGGTGAGAGTGACTTGATTTTCCTATAAAAACAAAATCTTTCGAGAACCCTTTCTGGGATCATCATTAAAGCTGAAGGGCAAATTCCTCCTTCAAAATCTAGCTGTGAACTTTAGTTTCTGAAAGAATGCCACATACCAGAGGAGCACAGGTAGAAAAGTGTGTGAGGTTTTGGACATGGTGTTCTTTTTTCCCTTCTTTCCCTGTTTTTAAACTTGGTCCTGTCAGCAAAAGATAAAATGCAGAGAGGATTTATGACTAACAGACTTTCTTTGGTGAATCATTATTGCTCTTTTTTGCCCTGTCTTTAAATTAGTAAGATACCACAGGCATCTTTCTGCTGACTCCTGCTCAGAAAATTCAGCTTTCTTTAGTCTCTTGATAATCCTGAAATTCAGAAAATGTGCTTTAGATCAGTCCCCCTGGGAGAACAGTTTGTCATGTTGCTTCATGAGGAACTTTTGTGGTTAGGGTGACTCACACTTAAATGGCTTCATGTACAAATAAAAGAAGCTGTCATGCAGCCTACAAAGACTGTGCTTTTTACTCTATTTTATTGTAATGTTTGCAGAGGCATCTCATTGTCTGATGTGCAAAAGAATTTTTTTTTAAATTATATTGTTGATATTTTGGGGTGCATTTTTAATTCTTCAGGGATTTTTCATTTTTGTTTTTCATTAGTAAGCATATAATGGGCTTACTTTGTCATCCAAATCCTACCTTTGAAACTGCACTGGAACAAAGAGCCAGGGTTTTTTTCTGTTCCTTTTTATTTCTAAGCACTTTTGACTTCCACTTAGTGGGTGTGTAGTGGGTGGTTGGGTTGGCTGGCAGGTCTAAAACATAAGAAATTATAATTATATCATGATGGGCTTCTTCACAGTCTGCCACCCCCTATGCAGTCACTCACAAGTCTGTGTGCAGGGCAAAAAGAAGAGATCTCCACTCATGCCTGACACTGGTAGTATTTTACTCCCACACTGACCAGCTGTAAAAAAAACCAGTGAGGATTTTAGTGCTGTATTTCTGGCTTTGTTGAAGGCCTCATGGTAGCTAAGGGTTAGTTCATGGATTTAGATCAGGTTGTCTGCCAGAGCTTACATGTGAATTTTGTGGCACAGCTGGAACCAGATTGTCAGTCCATCCTGTGCTTAAACACTAGACCTCTCTTCCTTTTTCCCATGTGAAATACTTGGTGACTGAGGCCACTTGGAATAGTTTTGCAAGGAGCACCACAGGAGGAACTCAAACCTCAGAACAGAATGTTCTGGATTGGAAAACAAATCAAGATACTGAAAGGGTAGATTTTTTTTCTGTTTTTTTTCCTCTCTTCTGATAGTCCTGGGACTTCCTTGGTTTTGAAAGTAATTAAGAGGATTATAAATACATTCCAAAAGAGAAAAAAAAGTACCAGTGGAAGAAAGCAAGAAAGAAAAGTATGTAAATTCATCGTGGGTGCAGTATTAGCTGCCTCTCCTGATTGTGGCTTTGTTTATTTTTTTTCTTTTTCATATGGATGAACCAGGACATTTCCTTGGAGACTGATGAATATATTGAAGAAGTAACAAGAGGCATTGTATTTTACTTGCTTTTCATTCCCTTATCTGCTAAAAGCAAGTACATAACATTTAATTGCAAGGACATAAACCAAATAAGCAGGAGGGGTCTAAAGTTGCTTAAATGTTTATGTTCATCTATGTGTTTAAAATTATCATAAATCTAGGAAACTAATGCAGTCAGTCTGAGCCAAGCGGAGTTTTGGAGGGCTGTGTTATGATTTGCAGTGTTCTCTCTGCTCTCTCAGTCCAGCTCTGAGGGGAATTATTTGGTGGTTTTGTACCCAAAACAAGGAAGAGGAAGACTCAACTTTCTTCCTTTTTGCCTTCCCCTTTCAAGGGTTTAGGGTGGTTTCCATCTTGCTGCCAGTTTGGACTTTGATTCTTCTTACTCAAATGTAATTCACTTCCCAGTGAAATCAGTTCTCTGCAGATCCAGTGAAGGCATTGCCTTTTTTTAATGTCTGAATAGCTGGGGCTTCCCCAGGGCTTTGTTTTTCCTCTGGCTATTTTTCTTGGTTATTAGACTTCAGGTTGTGTTACACGCTTTGCCAGGTAGTAAAAAGACTCCTCTAGTTACCTTTGGAAGTCATTGCTACAGAGTTCGGACAATGCCCCTGCCCTGTGTGGGTGATTTCCAGCTCCTGAGCTAAGCTGGGCTGCTGCCTAACATTTTGTTTCCATATTTATTTCTCTCCCTCAGTGGAGAGTCAGTGTGACACAGACCCTGTGACCTTTTAAAACAGCTTAATACAGGAAGGTGAACTCTTGGTTAAATTTGTAGGGATGGCTCCTGAGAGCATCTAGACTGTCTGGGCAATCTATCAGTTTTATTTTTTTAAGATAAAAAAGGACACTTTTGCCAGCAGATCTTGCTTCTGGGTGAAAAGTGCCCCCAGTGTCATTGGTGGCCACTCTGTTGTGTCCCTGTACTGGCTTTGCACTGCTACGGAGATCTGGGGGAGAGGAGAGGGCAGCTTGTGTCACTCTGATGGTGCAGATGTGACAGGACAGACATCTGCATGTGTGTTAATTATCAAAATACTGGAGGTTAGGTGTGGTCAGGAGTTCTTGGAGTGTACAAAGAGCTGGAGATGCACCTGGGTGTTCAGGTGTTGCCACTTTGAACATCCCTGTCTTCTGCAAGGAAACTACAGCCATAACATAAAGAAATCTCTCACTTTGTGCATTTCTTGCATTTTCCTGGGATGTGAGCATTTTCCTGGCTGATGTGAGTCAGGCCCTCAGCCAGCTGGCAGCAAGTCGTGTTTTAGAGGCTTGGCCTTTGTGAGCTGAGGGGAACAAAATGATCCATCTGCTCACCATGCTGTGGGTGTATTTGCATTCATAAGAAGGAAGGCTGAAAAATGTGCTTATCCTGAGCTCTAGGCACCTTTTGGCAGTTACTCTAATAACACAGTTTAGAGTGATAAAGGCAACAGTTTTTATCACAGAATTTTCTAAATGAGAGAGCAGAAGTTATCACACAGGGGTGGTGTGGAAGAAGAGAGGTCATTTAACATTTCACTTTTCCTAATTCCAGTTAATAAAAAGATAAGCTTTTTAACAAACTCTGAATTTATGGAGGTTGGAAGAGTTAATTTTTGGGTGCTTTATCTGGAGGAATCCCCCTTCTTACATACAAGGGAGTGATTGGTTCCATCTGGATGGGCAGGCCCTTGATGCCAGTATGCAAGGTGCATTTACATTTTTCAATAATTGTTTAGACTCTGTTAAGGGAAATTAATTTTTTCCCTTGAAATTGGCTTTCATGAAGCTTGTTCCACTGTGTGCTGTAATAAATTCAGCTTCTCCCAAGTAACTTCACCTTCCATCCACTTCTCAGGTGAGGATATTGGCTTGTAATTCTTAGAGATCATTCAAGGATAAGAGTGTATAGATATTATTTGTCTGTTTATGGTGTCCTTCTGCTGCTCATTTCCTCCTCCAGGATCCTCAGCACTAGAACTGTGCTATTTTTGGAAGAAAATCTGTCTGGTGACATTGTATGTTTAAAGAGCACCCATGACTATGTTCTGCTGTGGTCATTATTCATTACATGCAGGCACAGTATCTGATGGTGTGAAGCAGTTCCTGTGTCCAGACAGATCCATAAGCCTGCTCAGCCTGTCATCTGTCAATATTTTTCTTTCTTTACATAAAATAAAAAAATAAATTATGCTGACACCCTCCTCCAGTGAAGTCTAAAACATATGTTTCTCCCCCTCCACACAGGAGAGGGATAATTGCAAAGCTTCCATGGGAAATCCTGCAGGAGCTTGTGTGTGCTCAGCGTGATTTGCTGGTAAATGGACAGTCTCAAGCTGCAGTGCAGTCACTCCAGTTCCTTTGAGAGACAGAAGTGCTGGGAAGAAGCTGAGCACATTGACTGTCCTGCTGACAGCAGCCTTCACTCAGCAGCAGCATTGCACAGGAGAGGCAGAAATGGTTTCTAGAGCTGATACTTCATGTGGTCCCTCCAAGTATATAATCTGTGTGATCTGAGATAGAAAATCCAGCTCCTGAAAAATGATCTGGCACTTGCTTTTGCAGGTTATGCCCACTGGAAGGGTCAGGTGTTGAATTCAGATGAACTTCATGAACTGTATGAAGGACTGAAGCTGAACAAGGTCAACCGCTATGATTATGTGCTCACAGGTAAGATGAGCTTGTTCCCTGGAGTTCTCAGGAGGTGTAAACAGCAGTGAAGAAATAGAACCCATCCCTCTCCTTATTGCAAACCAAGGAATTAAAGTTTCCTTCCTTTGGTTCTTCCTGGAATTTCACCTCTGTGTATCCTAGTCTCAACTGCTCGTGCTGCTTAGTTTGGAACATGCAGAGCTCTCCAGCCTGAAGGTTGTAACTGGGTGGGTAAATTGATCCCCTTGTATAATTTACAGACTTGTACAGGCCAGACATGTACAGACATTCCTCATGTTTTGGGAGTGCCACTGCTGGGAAAAAAAAGGAATGTCAGAGTATTATGTTAAAATTAATTAGGAAGACATGAGTTTAACCCTTTCTCCTAAATCTGCAGCACTGGCACCCTGTGGTACTGCAGCATGATTCTATGCACAGCTGTGTGTCCTTGATTTTTTTACTTGATCTTCAAGGAGTAGTGTTTCGAAACAGAGCAAAGTATAACCAGCTTGGGTTTTGGTTTTGGCTCTGATATATCTTTTGATTTTTTGCCCTTGTTACTATGTAGGTCATCTGAATGAATACAGTTCTGCAGTGGTTTCCTTTGTTTGCAGTAGGTGCAAAGTATTTATAAATACATGCAAAGAGAACTTCTTGTAGAATATTTTATAGGAAAGAGAGATTCTACAAGTAGTTTTTATTAAAAATTGCTTCTCCTCCAGTTCCTGCTTCTGAAAAGTAGGTTACTCATCAGGTTTCACCTCAGTAAGAGCTGCGCATCTGGTTTAGATTACAGTATCATTTTTTATAGCATTGAACAGTCACTTTTTAAAAGTGAGCAGAAATACATCACCAGATTTAATTGATTTCATGGCCTCCACATGTAGGAAAAGTTCTCCATACACAGGGAAAATTGGAAGCTTTTGAATGTATAGATTGTAACTGCACAGCAATCATTCTGGCTTGAAGGGTGTGGCATGTCTGAAGAGTTACTGTCAGGCAGTATCTCCAAAATAAAGGGGTCTATATAGAAAATAGATTGAACTAAGGTTAAGAAATTCATTTTGGCATAAATGAGTTCTTTGTGATTGAGAAATAAACACCTCTTCTTTGCTTGAAAGAACTCACACAGGACATTTCCAGGAAAAGCACACAATTGCAGGAATTTTCAGGAGATGTTAGTATGCAAAAATTATAAATAATGTTTGGGTATTCTTTTAGCTGAAATGTTCCTTTTTTATTTTACTTCCAACTCTTGGAAGAAACCTCTACTCCTTTCCTATGACTGTCTTGTACTGGCAAAATGAATGTAAGAGATTAGAAGTGGTAGAAAGAAAAACACAAGTCTTCAGCAAAAAGAAATTTTGGAGAAAAAGGGAGTATTTTTTAACATGCCTTTTAAAATAGGATTTGTGGTTAGATGGCTTAGTGTGTTGTTCAAGTTTGTTTTAAAGTCCCATTTTCAGCATGGACAAAAAGAAGGCATGGGTAGAAATGTCAGTAATTTCTTAATTTCTAACAATACTTCCAGTGTTTTAGTCTTCAGCTGCACTGTGGCTGAACTTAAAGTTCAGATTTTTTTCATTCAGGGCCAAAAGTCAGATTTTCCTCTTCAAACAGGAACAGCCACTCACTGTAGTACCCAACTACTTTGAACCTCCAACAGCCTGGATATGATTATTTAAGCACTGAAAACAAATCAATTTATTAGCAGATGGAATTTGACTGTTAATTGTATGTCTGGTAACTGTAGGTATCTCAGCTGAGATGGAAATTATTATCTTTAGGCCAATTATACAGAGTAACACTCAGTTAACTTTTGTGACTGTAATTTACTTGTAGACCTTCATATATTTGTTTCATTCACAGTAAAATACTCAAGGTAAGAGATAAAGTCCAATTCAGTGTGATTGTTTTAAACACCAGTGGCAATAATATTAGATAAACTCTGTATTTTTTTTCCAGCCAATGCATAACATCACAAGTCATTTTAAATAAAAGTATTTGCTTGGATTTTTGTCTGATTATCAGGATTTCATAGACATGAGAAAAACCACTTTAGCCAAAAATCTTGGAAGCCTTTTCCATTGCTCTGCAACATCTAAGAGTTGATCAACTTTGAGAGTTAAAAAAAAAATCTACAAAATATGCTTTTAAATATTTTATGAGAATAGACATTTCCCAGCTGAAGGTTTGAAGATGCTACCTAGCTATAAAATAAAAACCAAATTGTTAATTAATATATGTTGTCAGTAAAGTTAATACTTAAATACCTAAATTAAGAAACATGTATGAAATAAAGAAATTAATGACTAAATAAGAATACTGTGGTGCTAGCAATATGATTAGGGCCTTGAGAAACAGCAGAAGTTATTCCAGCTTATTTCACTGCTAAGCCTAAAAAATAGGAATCTTATTGGTATTTTGTTTATTGCTCTAAAATATTCAAGATTAAATCTCCATTGCATTAATGTGTTGGACTGTATCAGCACCAACATCAATAATAATAAAAAATTGCTTCAAGACAGAGTATGAGAAAATTATATGGATTTTAAAATATTTCTCCTTTACCACATGATAAATAGTACTAATCAGACTGCTGTCTTCATGACAAAGAATGTTTTTTCCTTTTAGCCTGACCTTTGTTTATTTATGTTCAAGCACTTTGAAGTTGTGTGAGCCTTTCATATGCAATATACTTAGTAAATTGATGTTTTTAAGGTTACATTTGTAGTTGTGCAAGCACTGTCTGAATTTGTCTTCCACCTCTTATTTCTGAATGAACTATCAAACTGCCTTTGTTCTAAAAATGCATTTACCCAAAGAATGAGAGGTATGCAGCCTTCCTGCCTGAAACTAAAAACAGAAAAAGTGTTCATGAAAATAGACTTCAGAGGTGTCTTTTTTCTCCCCCCACAGGGTACACAAGAGACACATCTTTTCTTGCAATGGTGGTGGATATTGTCCAGGAGTTGAAGCAACAGAATTCTAACCTCGTGTATGGTAAGGATGTGCATTATGCTCCTTTCTGCTCCATCCCTATAAATGCCCATCATTCATCACATTTTAGATGAAAACACTGGTCTGATGTTGCACTGCATTTCACAACCATCTTCTGCTCTGAGCTGGGAGTTATTTGAGGCTTCAGTGATGTTTCATTTCAGCTTCAAGTGTTGAGGGAGTTGTTTTTTACCTTAAACTCCAAGGCTTTTTTAGCTCTGGTGTCTTCCACTGAGATTACCTGTGAGCACTCAAGGAGCAACAGGCTCGAGCAGCTCTTGTCATTAACATGCCATGTCAGGCTTCAGCCTGTGAGAAAAGATTCTCCTCTTTCCTTCCTGACTTACCTGAAAACAGGACTTTTGAACACAGCCAGCAAAATGAATTGAGCAAAACATTTAGACTGACAGGGCAAAGTCAGGGAGGATTTAGTGACATAAAAAGCTGTGAATGATGGTTTGAGTGTGTCATCTTCAGTAAACATTGTGGTCAGGAAACATCTACAATGGTTGGCAGGATTTGCAAGGTGTCTACTGCTCAGGGTGGTACCTGAATTTAAATCAACAAAGCACAGTTCTCATTTAGCAAAATGTAGCAGAGACATCTTCACTGATTTTGTTGCTTTTTAGCCTTTATTAGCACTGTTGCAGTGTCAGATTCTCCACAGCCTTGTACAAGAGCTGAAGACTGTTAGAATATGAGCAGAAAGAGATATCTCACTGTATAGAACAGGAAGGAAGTGGTCAGGTGGTGAGATCACAGCTGGGCTTCTCAGATCCTTTATATTTAATAAATAGATTATAATGTAAGGAAAACACTTTTAAAATGTAAAACAAATTACCCTACTTTTATTCACAGAAACTCTCTTAAATACTGACTGGACTTGTATTTCTTTTTTATCTTGCCAAAGGCTTTTTTCATACAATGAACAATGTTCCTTTTTGAAGTGCAACACATGGCTGTTTGCATCCTCCCTTTGAAACTGAGGACACTTGGAATGTGTTTTTAATACTGCTGCTGATTCAGAACCTGTGCCAAATGTGTGTTAATATTATTACACTAAACATGAGTTTATGTTTTCTTATTGCTTCATTTTAATATACTCGCTGTTTTTTTTCATATACAAACAGCATTTTGGCAGGGTTTTTTTTACACTAAAGTAAAAATAGGACTCTTTTCAGAGCTATTACTTCTCCCATATTTCCTCCCCATCATACTACCATTCCAGAGTTGGGGAGTGAAGGGAAGAGCTCTTTGTGTTTTTCAGAATAAAAGCCTCTGCACTCCCAGTAGTCAGACCCTCTCATCCTCATCACCTTCAGACATGACAACATGGTAGCAGGCAGGAGAGGGTGATCCCAACTTGATAACTGTTTAAGACATGGCATTACTCTTTCAGAACTGGCATCCAGCAGTTAAAAATTTCAGGCTGTGTGTGCTGCAAGAGCTATGAGAGTGTATAAGCTATGAGGTGTTCAGTGCTGTTACCTAAAATTTTTCCTCCTCTCCAGGGCCTCTCTAACTGTACCCTATTTCTAAACCTAAATTTATTCTGTTACAGTGTGTGATCCAGTGATGGGTGACAAATGGAATGGAGAAGGCTCCATGGTTAGTACTTACTGCTTGGATTCTCTATAGTGAATATTTGTTATATAAAGATGTATAAGGATTTATTAATTTTTAAACACCAAAACTAAGCTACTTTACCTAAGTGCTACTTTGGATTCTAGTATCAGGTGGGTTTGTACTTTAATTTCTGGTATTTGCATGAGTTTGGTGTTTCAGAAGAATGACAGCTGCATAGTCCTGGGATTATTGCTGACTCTCTGTTGAGACAACAGGGGCAATACAGACCCTGTTCACAGGAAAATACCCCCTGTTCCCCTTCCCTGTCTCGCTGGAGTTCTCTCACTTCTGTCAAGAGCTCAGCTTTGCCACTGTAGTTACTGCTGCAGAACAGCTGTCAGGTCATTTAGTGACAGCAGAAAGGGTGGTTGAAGGAGGGAGAATTGTAGTCCCACATCTCAGATGCTGCTGACAACATTTGACACTGTTTGTTCTTCCCTAGTATGTGCCCAAGGATCTCCTCCCAGTCTACAGGGACAAAGTTGTGCCTGTTGCAGATATAATTACTCCTAACCAGTTTGAAGCTGAGTAAGTGCTTATTTCCTTTTCAAACCAAATCAACTTGAGAATAAAAGGAGGGAAGAGTAATACCCATTATTTTATTTGTCTCAGTACAGTGCTTTGGTGGTATATTTTTGAAAGCTAGGCTTTTGGGCCTAAATTTTGAGAGTTTCAAAGTTAGCATAAGTACCTCTGTGTCTAGCAAAATTCAAAGTTAGCCTGAGAGGTTTCTGTTTCTCACAGAAGCTCGAGCAGGCAAGCTAAACAAAGAACATCTGCTAATTGAAAAACACTTAGAAATGTGGCTATACCGAAACAGTGGTGAAACTTTCTCAAAACATAGCTATGGTCTCTGCAGCAATTTAAAGCTGCAACACGGTAGTCTTGGAGTTTGTTGAGCAAAGACAAATTTCTTTCCCATAACAAGCAGTTTCACAAAAACATGTTTTTCCAAGCAGGTGTCTCTTGGAAAAACATGTTTTGAACATGAACTAATCTCGAATATTTCTAAAACATAGTGAAAGTTCTCAAAGCAAAAGAAGATTGTGTAATGCTCGACTTGGACCAATGAAATGGTTAACAACAAGTGCCAATGAAATGTTAACGTGCAGGTTTCTAAAAGGTACAAAAAGCTGTGAGTTCTCTCATTAAATGGATTCCTGGATGAAACCCCGTGGCTCGAGTTTTTACTAAGATTGCCGGGTCTGCAACAACACAGTGCCTTATACATGTTTTGAGTTTGGGGTTTTAGCTGTTACTTTCAAGTGGTGCTTTTCAGACAACCTGAACTGTTCCATATTGAATCATGCTGAGTTATGTGAGAAAAAGATTCCTCTTGTTTGTATTTCATTTCCATAATTACTTCTTATTACTTCCAGAAGTCTGTATCTAGGACAGGTTGAAAAAAACCTCTTCCCCCATCCTTACCCATTACTATGGAAATTTTTATTATATATCAGAATACCAAAACTGTTTGGTTCAACCCCCCCAAAATTAGATTCAGAAATACCACCATGGCAACATCTCAGGAGCTAAGAATTTAAGTGCCTCCTGCCTGTCCTCACTGCAATGACTTTTTGGTCAGGATATAATTTATTGTAATACATCACAGGCTGTGCCCCTAAGGGGAGGGAGCTGCTACATGGGAGATGGAGAGAAGACACTTTTAAGGGAATTTTTGTGGTACAGGGATCTGTAGAGAGGGCAGATTAGGACTGATGTGAGTCCACTTCAGAAGCACTGTGTGTCTGTGCACGTAGCCTTTAAAGACATGGTCTGGTCCAGCAGACTGTGAAGCTACACAGTTTAGGCCTCTTTGGTGCATTCCAAGCTTTCCTCCTCTCAAAGGGTAAACAAAGCATTCACTGCCTGGAGAACCTGTGCTCTTTTAAAATTTCTGTTTCATTCTCAGGTTACTCACGGGCAGGAAGATTTACACAGAAAAAGATGCTTTAGAGGTAAGTATGCAAAAGGGTAGGATGTGTAAGATCTCTTTCTGCATTCCTGCCTGCAGTGCTGCAGTTTGCAGTTTGTTTTTAACCTTGAAGTCACTCTGGCCTCCACCCTTTCTTTCTGTTTATCATTAAAGGCACGTGCACTCTAGGCACAAAACATGTCCTATTCTATTCCTGCACCAGAATACAGAAGTTTCTGAAGAAACTTCCCAAAGGAGCTACAGATAAATTCATTACAGTGGTAATGAGTAGATCTCTGTGAGCTTGCTTTCCTGCCATGTAAGAAGAGTGGCAGCAGCACACGTGTGGCAAGTACCCAGACACTGTCAGTGCTGTGGGAATGCTTTGGTTGGGATGGAAACCCCAGTGACTCCAGGCACCAGGAACCTGCTGGGGTCTCTCTGCTGTCCATGTGTGAGTCATGCTGCAGCAATGCTGAGTGTGAGGACAGCTTTTCTTCCTTCTCCCAGACAAATCCACAGCATTGACAGCTGCTGTCATTGCCATCTGGAGGTGATAGATGACCTGCAAATATATTGCATTGATGTTCAAAGATTTACCCTTTCACAGAAACCGAAGAAAATAAAAAGCTGTAGGGCTTGGTGGTGAAGGACAAAACAGGAATATGGTTTTATTGATGTCTTGAGAAGGCCTGAGCTCTTTGTTTTGTTGACTAGTCAAATGCTTTCATAAGAGACTGATGTCATTCCTTCCAGTTTAGTTTTGAACTTGAAAAGAACACAAAATCTTTAAACAAACAGCAGCTGCAGTGGCACCCTGTCAGCCCAAGTGTTTGTTACAGTTTTTTTGGTGTAGCAGTGTCAGACAACATGGGTTGGTTACCACAGATTCCCTACAGGAAACAGCTCCAAAGATCTCGGCTCTTTTAGTTCTCACTCTCCATTTTACATTACCCCACTGTGCTGGGAGAGGATGGTAAGCTGAGCTTTATTCCAGTAACTGCAACTGCAGCTCAGTTCTTCCATTCTCATCCTCAGTGGAACCACAGCCTCGAGGAGAACATAATTAGCTGAGCAGCCATTAGTTCTAGATTTGCATATTTCAGCTGCATACACGAGTTGCATGTGCTAAACAGTTTTGCAAGTTAGTTTTCTGACTCTGAGTGATGTGATAGTCCTTATTTGTGATGAGGTTTAAAAAAAAGTCTCTTCTAAAGAGATGGAGTTATGCTTAGGAATGGAAGCATTTTTAAAATGCTTGCAGGATATTATATTTTAAGCTGCCTGTCTCCCCAGCTGCATGTCACATATATAGGCCTGTCCCTCTGGGTAATAATCCATGTTGAAATTTTTCCCCCTTGGAGGTGGTAGGAATTCTGGCATCGGTTTCCAGGAGGACATGCTGTTTTTCATTTCTTCAGCAGACTAGTGACAACAGTACAGTCTTGTAACATAAAATTAAATATGATGTAATATTAATGTAGAAGGGGCTAAGTCCTGTGACTAGAAATAGTGGAGATTAGGTTCTTGGTGAATTGTGACTGAGAAATGAAATTTAGTTTAGTATTACTTCACAGGTTGATTATGTCAGTGTATGCTGGTGGATTTACTGCTTCTTTTAAACCCAGCTGGTGCCTGTGCAAAGAGGCCTGATAGCTGAAGAAACCCAGAGGCTTAGACAAGAAAGAAAAGCAAAAGAGAATTAAAAAATAGCAGAAATAAATCCTCATCATTCGTCTGGTCATGAGTCATAGCTAGTCTGAGAGGATTTTTAGTTAAACTCTTCTGGAAGAATTAATATTTTATCCATGTTTTATGCTGAACTCATTATTGGATTCATTCTTTCTCCTGTGAAATCAAAATCACTTCTGTCTGTAGCAACCAATTGTGATGTCAGAAGTAGAGTATTAATGAGTTTAAATGAGGAATACACAGGGTGGAAATACACATCCAAAGGTATATAATGTACAGGGGTAATATGGGAGTTGAAACAGAATGGGAAAAGGAGATTGAGGTAGACAAATTATGTCTCTGATTTTGCTTTTTTTAATTTTTTTAAAAAGTAGTAGCTAACTAAGATTGCATGACCTGGAATTGTTGGCTTTCTAGCAAGTGTTTCAAGAGGCCAGTTCAGATGCATGTGTCTGTGTGTTTGTTCTCTTATTCTTTGGATAACATGTTCTGAAAACATGTTGCAGGCAAAAATTCTGATCACAGCTGAAACAGAGTATTCTTTTCAGAGGCACGTCCAAAGATAATACAAATAGAGATGCTTGTATATTTTAATAAGTGTGTGTATTTAAATGGGGATGTTTTGATTCCCATATTTCAAAGTAATGCCTCTAATTCAAGTGAATTATTTGGATAGAAACTGATTTTTCTCTTTACAAAATATGCCAAAATAAGGTGATTGTCAAAAATCTCAATATGATGCAAGGTTTAATCAGCACATACTGCACTCACTGATTCCTGCCTTTTTGCACTTTGAAAGGTAATGGATATGCTCCATGCCATGGGACCAGAGACTGTGGTGATCACAAGCTCAGATCTACAGGCACCTCTGGGAAACGACTACCTAATTGCTCTGGGAAGCCACAGAAAAAGTAAGTCATGCATCCCTTTCTTAACTCTGCTTTCTTTCAGCCTGTGTTTTCGGTTACTTCCTGATGTAGTTTCATCAGACATGTCTGCAGTGCATGGAAGGAGCTTAGATCCCCAAGTGAACACCTTCTCCTACAGCAATACCAGGGAGTGGTGGGACTGGGGCTGCTCCATGAGGGAAGACAAGCTGAGTGTGGTCACAGCACAGACAGAACTCTGCCCTCACCCACAGGGCACAGATCCACAGTACCTGAACAAGGGGAGCGGGACGGGGGTGGTGATGGCAGACAGGTCACATTGACAGTCCCATGGAGAAAGGTGAGACAATCCAGGGCTGGGATTAATCTGGAAAATCCAATCAGTAAGTCAGGACTCACATAGGAACATACAACACAGCTCAGGCAAGGATGCTTGTGCCCAGGCCTGAGCTTCTGTGTAGTTCCTGGGCAGAGAATGCATGTGAAGGACAACCTAGATGAGATTAATCCGAGCTGTTAAAGCCCCTGGTAGTGGCCCTGACAGGTAGTAGTGATATAAAACAGGAACTTGGAATGTTTTGAATGCTTTTCTGAAAAGTTACCTCCCCTGATAGGGTATAAAATATCCTTCTGTTTTTTCTTTATATCTCCTTTTATTCCATCACCAAGATTCACTGTGTTCAGACTGTCACCCAATGCTTCCACCTGGGAAGGGCACCGTTATGAGGGATGAAAATTGAAGGTGCTATCTACCTCCTCCCTCTTAAATGAAATATGTTGAGTATATAAATTGTAAATGCTATCCTAAGTTGGCTGAGTTTTGGAAGGTTCTGCCTTTAAAAACCCAGCTCTTTTAAAGTACAAAGTTTACAACACTCCTTAGCAGCTTTACATTCCAAACAACAAAAGAATTCAAATCCAATGATCACTTTTAAAATTATTTCTTTCTGAATTCTAGTAAATTAAAAAATATTATAAATAAATATTTATTTTTAAATTCTAGTATTAGTTGCTGGGTCTGTTACTTAACTGTCTCTCTGTGTTGTAGCTAAAGCAGATGGTACCAGGATGACACAACGAATTCGAGTGGAGTCTCCAAAAGTGGATGCTGTCTTTGTTGGAACAGGAGACCTGTTTGCTGCTATGCTTCTGGCATGGACACACAAGCATCCAAACAATTTGAAGGTATGGGAGAAGTTACTCGTCTCTCTGCAAGTTTAGACCATGTTTCTTCTGGGTTTTTTATAACATTTCATCTTGGACATTATTTAAGGATTTTCTTCTGGTTTGGCTCTTTTTACTCACCTCAGAGAGAAAAAAACCCCCAGAATTTCTCCTTTGCCAAAAAGGGACATTGAACAGTTGCATTTGCATTTCAGTTAGATTGATTTTGTAATTTTGCCAAAATAATATGTGAAAGAGAGGGAGACTGCATGCATGTTTGTAATTATGTTTTTTATCCTCACATCATTGAATATAATTTCTCAGCTCTGTTTTTCTGTTTCTTTCTCTTCAGGACACAGAGTCCTCAATATGGACATATGGTTTTTAAAATCTGTTTTGGGAGATTTAAGTCATCCTGTTCATGTCCTCAGTCATGTTTGCCTCTTAATAGCAGTGTTTTTGAAAGAACAGTAATTTTAAACTAAGTATCTGAAGTTTTACTAAAACCTAATATGTTGATGCAGGTGGCATGTGAAAAGACTGTGTCAGCCATGCAGCACGTTCTGCAAAGGACCATCAAGAGTGCAAAAGGTAATTCATTCACACCTCGTTCCCGTGTTCTTTCTGGATTTGCATCAGAAGGAAGATTCAAAGAGCTTTCTGGGTTTCCTGGCTACAGGCAGCCCTCGGTGCAGAAGCAGCCAGAGAATTTACAGAGTGAGAGCTTGGTAGTCTTGTCTGCATGTTCCTTGCTGTGTCCTCCAAGCCTGGTTTTGACAACAGCCAACTGAAGATGTCACTGTTTAGCTTGTAGTGGGACCACTGTGCTTGACTCAGCTTTGCAAAACAGTGGCAGAAGAACTTGAGGAAATGCTGAGTTTGATGTGCAAGAGAGCTTCTGTTTTAAGTGTAGCTCACTTTCCCTTAGAGTGTATTTTTAGTATTGAGAGGGGTTTATCAATTAATCTGTTTGCTGTGTTGGCCATGTGAAGAGTGATTTATTTTTTAGCTTCTCTCCCCTTGGAATTCCCATGTATTTCAATTCTTAAGGAGATACAGATGGAATCTGTGGGTTCTCAGAGCATGTCTGTGTGACCTTCTAATTAACATCAGAGCTGTATTTCTTTCCTGGAAAGAGGTACAGAAGAGGAATGCTAAGAAATCACAGTGCTGACCTGACTCTTGCACCTTGGAAGCCTTTAGCTGGGGGTTGTAAGGGAGACTGGGGAAGGGAGGAAAGTAGAGAAAATCAACTTGTTGCTTTTTATATTTCTGTTTTTAATGACATTCTGATGTCATCTTTTCAGCACAAGCTGGAGAAGGAAACAAACCAAACTCAGCCCAGCTGGAACTGAGAATGGTCCAAAGCAAAAAGGACATAGAAAACCCAGAGATCATAGTGAAAGCCACCGTGTTATAAAGGCTGTACGTCTCCAATAACGCACAATGTATTGATGTCCTCATTTCTTTCCTGTAAATTGTAATATTTGCCTTAGATCTGTGACAGAAACCTGACATTCATGAAATAGTGCCCAGCATAGGCAGATATCCACTCTCAAACATATGTGCTGGCCTTGCTCAGTTTAAAAAACAAAACAGTTGTTGTGCATTTGAGCATATTCGAGGTATCAAAATGGCTGTCGGATTCACTTGGTCTGTGTAATTACCCAGGGCAAGAGACAACAATCCTGCCTTGCCAAAGACTTTAGATGTGAATTTGCTAATGGAATGCTTGACTGACTGGAAAATGTATTTCAAGATGGCATCTAGTGCCAATGGAGCTGGCTCCATGCTCCCTTTTCCTGGAGATACCTGGTTACCTACTCTGGTATTCAGTGTCTCAGCTGCTATGAAACTAAGCAGGGTTAAAGCTACACACAAAGTTCCGGCTGTGTGTAGGAGTACTTTGAAGATGTTTGGCATGTTCAGTACTCTGAAGTGACCTTGAGGTGTCATTCATGTTGCTGGTTTCTGCTCCTGCTTCTTGTCTATGAACAGCTGCACAGTTTGGTACTGGCTGCTTATTTCTAATGTCCATGAGTGCCCATATGATTTTCTTCCAAAAGCTGCTCCAGAAACATCCTCATCAATAAGATAATACCTTCATTCAGTAGCACTGATTAGAAGTTTGTAGTTCTACCTCCAAGGCCAGGTTTGATGATTCTCTGTTTTTTAACTAAAGACAAACATTCTGTTAAGGACAAAACAGAAAGCAGCTCTTACCCTGAAAGCTGGCTGCCCTGATTTGTACTTTCAAACTACTTCCACTTAACCATAGTGAGCACTGTTGACAGGCTTACCAATGAAGCAATGTGGGAGCAGTAATGTTTTTGGTAAGGTTTAGGAAGTTGCATGTGTTTACCAAATGCAGTGAAACAGAAAATGAACTTGTTCATAATGTCTCTGCAGCCTACACCAGTTAGAGATGAGAGAAATGCATTATTATTAATGTATCTTGGTTTTAAAATTCTGCTTCATAAAGTTTCAAAATGGAATTTCAGTGTCCTGTGCATCACAGCCACATCCTAAACCAGTGGGGCAGAATGCAGCCAGGTATTGATCACATGTATTTACAGATGATTTCTGTATGGGACCCATGTTCTTGCTTGGCCCAAGATGAGGGAGGTCTCATGTGCTGTTAAATCCAAGTTCAGTTGATGAGTTTTATTTGCCTCAGACTGTATAAGGGGATTAAAATTGCATTTCTGATTGCAGTAACATGAATAAAATTTGCATTGGAGGAAATTTTTCTTGATTACCTGAGTAGGCTTAGGAAATTCACTCTTAAGTATCTCCCAGATACCTTTACTGCACCTTCCTCATCACACCTGTCTAACTGACAGTCTTCCCTGCTCCCACCATTTTCAGGGAAAATGCCATTTTCTGCTATTGTAAAAGTTGTTTTCACCTAGTAGAAGACTAATTTATTTTTAATGTGAATTTTTAGCTGAATAATTTTTTTTCACAGAGTAAGATTTCATAATTAATGCATTTCTGAAATGCCTTATTTTTAGTATCTTGGAAGCAAAATTAAATTTAAGAGGAACGTATTTTGCAATAAGAGGCAAACTCCAGGCTTTCACTCTCAACAACAAATAATAATTTTATTTCCTCTTGTGCATTTGGCATCAAAAATGAAAAAAAAAATCGTATTACTTGAGAAATTGAGGGGAGGAAAAAACAAACAGAAATTACCTACAAAATGTGACTCTACTGCCACATTTTTTGGTAATCACTGTCATAAATACTTTTCTGGCAATAATAATTTTGGTGATGTGAACAGTTTCTAAAATTAGCAGTCACTAACAGAGATATGAGCTCATGGCTGATGTCCAACATTTAAAAAGACATGAACTGTCTTAACAGTGTGAATAAATACTGATGGGAAGCAGTGAGGCTCTTCTCAGTGGTGCCCAGCAAAGGGATAACAGGCAATGAGCACAAAATGAAATACAAGAAAATCCATTTAAACATAAAAAACCCACATAATTGACTGCAAGGATGATCAAACACTGGCACAGGTTGCTCAGAGAGGTTGTGGATTCTCCATCCTTGGAAATACTCAAAACCTGATTGAAAAGGTCCTGAACAACCTGCTGTATTTGGCTCTTCTTGCACAGGGAGGTTGGACCAGATGATCTCCAGAGGTCCCTTCCAGCCTCAGCCATCCTGTGATTCTGTAAAGTACAACAAGTTGCCTTTCTTTGCAACACTATACTTCTAAATTGATGCAAATATTTTCTTCTTCCTGAGACACAAACTTCCAGGTGGGCTAGGAAATAGCTCATATCAATATTTCCCCCCCTTTTCAGATAAGCTGCTGTTTGCTTGGGCAGTTGTGCCAGGAAGACAATTACCTTTTTTGAGGTAATTGCTTTCAGCAAAGATATTTAAATACTGTGGCTAGTGGTGCATTTCAACAGTTGAATACTAAAAGTATTTTAACGGTTTTTAACATTGATTAACCAAGTGTTTCGTGCCACATCCCAAACATGACTAGGAGTTTTTTATCTTTTAAAATCAGAATATTTCATATGGAAGTGTATAAGCCCTACCATCCTCTTGGGAAGAAGGGATCAACATGCTGAACTTCCCTGCCTGTCCATACCATGGTTGATGCCCTTTCAGTAAGTGTGAAACAGCACAATTTCATTTTGCCTTTGGAATAAGCAGACCTTCACAAGAGGATTGAGAGAAAAGCATGGTCTGTTTTTCCTGAAATAGAGAAGCTTGGAATTTAGGAAACTTAAAGCTACCTTGCAAACAAGGTTTTAATTCTAAACCATAATAAACTGTAAAAGAGAAAGGTTGGAGCAGCTTGGTGTGATCTTTTCCCACTGCTTCAAAGAACATATCAGTTCAGTAATTCATACCTTTCTTAGAATCTGTGATATACCCATGTAAAAAAAAAAATCAGTTTTTAATATGAATATCATTCATATGTTCAATTTGCAGAAGTTCCTACTTTACAGTAGCTGGATCCTGTAGCAATGGGCTGCTGGCTCTGCCTGGGGGTTGCTCATGTGATATCCTGCTGGCCTGGTCTAAATTAGGTCAGGTTTATGTCTTCAGTGAAGAATTGGGTTTAACATCTCTTGCCAGGAACAAACACCAGAAATTATCTGTAAATACATTCTGTAGCTAATGTTTTGTAGCCACAGCAGGCTAACAGGTATTTTTAAAGGTCAAGGTATACATACTTGGATGCATTTTTATTTGTTCAGAGCTTATGTGCAGAACAAAATTCAAAGGCTCAGCACAGTCCTGTCCAATCTTTTATTCCCTCCTCTGCTCCTGCATATAATATCTGTATCTTTTTTTGAGTTCCTGCTGTGTCTGGTGCAGCTGGAAAGTGTCTGAGTATCAGATAGCCGCCCACTATTTATTTAAGGGCTTGGAGGACACTTTTCAGAGTTGTCAGACCCACTTGCAAACCTTTAGTTAAAGATAAAAGGTTAATCTAAACTAGCTTAGAGCCTAATTGATTACAGGAGAACAAGCACTTTAACCCAGAGAGTGGAGTCTGTAGCTAATGGATAATCTTTCATGACCATCCCAAGGACATGAAGAGTCTGTAACCCAGAGTCCAGCACTCACCAGTTTGGGACTGGTGACTCCCATATATGTGTGGGATCAGTGGCACAGGACCCTTCTCATGCTGAAGGAAATGTAAGCATGGGAGAGGTGAAAGCTTTGTGTTTGTGGGAAGTCAACTGGACAATCTTCCTTTCTTACTGAATACTTTAATTAATTTATGTTGGGTCCCTTATTTTTCTGGACTGATTTGCAGTGCATGTGCTCAGCCATTTTGATCTCTGCAAGTGCATTCACTCACCCATCGTGCAGGAGAGACCAAAAGTTGTTTACAAACCATCTGCTCAATTCTGGGCCTGGATTAGTCTGTACATGCTGAAAATTGCCATGTCTTTGGGAGAGTGCATAAAGACATTGTGCTAAAATCAATGCTATTCACACTCAATACAAACATTTAAGAAGTCTGCAGTATGAATTGTTAATGTTTCTTTGCTGATTTTTATCACAGGGGAGACAAATCCATAAATAATGTGTTAAAAGAATCAGAGGACCAAGGTTTCCAGCTACTCATACTGCCTTTTCAGTATCTTAACCGTGTCTTGATTGGATGGTGTTAATCTGTTGTCTGAGACTGTTATGGTGATTGTATTGATTAATTTTATTTTAAAATATGTGGCAAGGAAGATTGCAATAAAAGTATCTACATTTAATATACTGTGCACACACAAATTGTTAGATCCTATTTTTAAATATGTTAATCATTTCAGAATTAAACAGCTGGTTTATAGTCTTGCTGAATAAAGTGGATGTAATTAAATGTTTCCTTAGTTATGTCCTAGCATAGAGAAAGGGTAGTTAATAGAAGAATGCACATTTGTGTCCTGTAATGATCTTACTCTAAGTATGGATGTGGAAGTGTAACATCCCTGTTGTCTTAATTTTTAATTTTTTTGAAGAAAAAATTTAAATGGAAAAAAATTTCCATTTCATGGGATAAACACCTGCTGGCATTCTGCACCACTTTCCTGCATTCCTTTTGCACGTGTAGGACCTCACTGTGTTGTGCTCTTTATTCCTGCAAACAAGGTGAGAAGAGGGGCTTGGAATAAGAACTGTAACTCATTTTGAGATCTGTTTCTTGTACAGCATGTAGCTGCACTCCCCTTCACTGTGTAGGTTAGAGCATACAGGACTGTACAGTGGGAAACAATGGTGTGTGTCAGCACTCAGCAGTGTCCCTGCCATGGGGATGTTTTGCAAGAGGAAGAGAGCAGGGATCCAGGTTAATGAGGGCACTGGTCATTGGAGAAGGTGCTGTGTCATTACACTTACATCCACTGGAGAATTTTGGTTTACATTTATACTAAACAACCACTTCTCCCAAGTAAAAGGTCTTGGTCCAGTGCAGGAGTACTTTTAGAAGCTGAGATGTGTTACAAGTTTTGATCATTCTGGTACTGAAACATTTCTTCCCAAATGAAAACACAATCCCTTCTTTTCCATCTCATTGCAGCCTTACTGGCTTATTCACTAGTCATTCCAGTCCTGTTGGAATTCCAGGATAAGATATTCAGAGAGCTGTTCTTCATGAAGGAACATGTTCTTTATGTTTCTGGTGAGAGCCTGCTGAACAGTTCTGTAGCTTTTTAAAACATGTTCATTAAAGACATATATCAGCCATGGAAACTAAGCTTTGAGATGTTCAGTCACAGCCCCAAAATTAACCCTTCTCTTCTAAATAAATGAGTAAACCAGCAAGTTTATATCTGCATGCAGGAGCAGATTTCAGGTAAATCCATGAGGTTCAGTCAGAGGGCATTGAGTGCAGGGTGCAAGGGAGCTGCTGTTTTCAGTGCACTGCTTCAGGAGAGACCAAGCTAGCTCTCAACCATTTTCAAGAAGGGTGGAATGCAGTGTGACATTCAACAGCCAAGGAAAACTCCTGTCAGCTTCACCAGGAAACCAGTGCCAGGTGACAGCCCCAGTGCCACCAGTCTGGTGCTTCTACTGCTCCAGCAGCAATGGACCTCGAGGCAAATGGGTTGCTCCCAAATAAACATGAATTCCTGACTTCGTGCCTCCACAGTGCAAATGATGCTCATAAATTCCCAATTTGCAGAGCAGTGAATAAGGCAGCATATTATTCAGAGAGAGAAAACCAGCAATATGAGAAGGCTGTGCCACATGTTACCACTGAAATCACACTTACCTATTGCCCTTGTGGTTGCATTGCTGTTTAGAAAAAAAATCTGTGTGTAGAAGAGTGTAATATATGTACTTTGTGTGTATGTGTGTATGTTGAAGCTTTATTTGCAATGTGGTTAGGGGTGGGAAACAGAATTTGGGGGGCTGGCTGAGTAGGCCTTCAGGATGTAAGCAGAAGGTCTTAAAGAATTATATTTTTATAGATTGTGCCGAAGCTTTGGGTCCCAGCCACATACAGCCTTTTCTTCCAGAGAAGTAGAATGGTTTGGAAAGAAAGTCAGGTGGCTGTAATACAGTAGGGATAGTACAACCCCACCAGCCCTGGATAAACTGAATAACTTAATAAAAGATGCCTTTTTAAGTAATATTTTTTTAGTGCTGAATTGTTAAAGAAAGAAATATTTATGAGCAAACTTTCTATGTACTTAAGGTTTGTGCGGTGCTTTGTACTGACTAGGTGGATCTGTTACATGTTTACACATCTTAATGATTGTCCTCGAGGCGTATGTAGTAATTCAATGACTTTTATGCCAGAAAAACAATGAAGTTCTGTGTAATATAGCAAATTATTTAATTTCTAATGAAATTGTAGGCTTTTTAGTGTACTTTTTTTTTTAGTGTACTTTTCTGGTTGGCAATTATGAGTTGTATTCCTCCTGCAGTAAGGCTTGTATGCTTGATTGTAGAGAGAGGCAATAGGATGGTAGATACCATTGTTTAAAAAGAAAACCCTAAATATTGCTACCTTATCCATTTTAAAATCAGGTCAACTTTGAGGCATAAGCCTGAAATTTAGATTTTGCATTGGAATAAAGTATCAAATACATCTAGGGTAGGTTAAAACAAGGTGAGGGGGTTATTTATTTCATTAAATACGACTGGGAGGTCTTAAAAGTGTTTAATAAATGTACAAGCCAAGAGACTGGAACAAAAGTGGCTCGTTCCCATTGTATGGACCTGACTGAGCTAAGTCATAGCTTGTGCAGGGGATGTGTACAGACAGATGAGTAGCCTAAGTGGGAGAAAATAAAGATTTTTTTTTCCTTGTAGTTTGTCAGTTGTAATAATGTGAAGAATTTTAGTTGGATGATCTGAATTCAAGTTCATAAATATCTTTCAGAAGAGCAGAGTTACTGATAAAAATCCCATTCAGCCAGAAGGTGAAGCTGTTCACGTGGTTCAAAACCAGAACATGATTTTTTCATCTTGCTAGACTTACTGAGACTTTTGTTTCTTATGGCTGGGAGAACAGTGCAAAAGAACAACTGTCCAGATAATATTTTCTTTTTTTTTTGGTTGAACTTTGGGGGTCTCTCCAGAAAGCACAGGGGTCTGCAACATAAAGGAGGGAGCATGGCCCTCTGCTAAATATTGCACTCCTAGTGTAGCAGTTGGGGATCGGGTAAAACTCAGCATCACTTATTATGTCCCTTTTAAGAAAAATAGCAGCATCCTCACTGCTCTTCTGAATAAATCCCTACTGCAAAAAGTAGAGGAGAATTTATCCCAAGTTTTTCTCTCAAGAGTTCCCCAAGTTCTGGATGTGTTAAAAGAGAAGTACTTCTCTTAGCAGGCAAAATGTCACTGAGAATGAATAATATATTGTTGAGAGAGGCTGTGGCAGGGAACAGCTTTGTTGTGTATGCCTCACTGTGCCTGGCTTTTCCTCCCCTGGGAATCTGTGGGTGCAGCATCCCCGTGGTGGTGGCAGAGTGACTCTTTGCCTGCATCCTCCTTCGGGGGAAATGCAGAGGTGTTATTCTGAGCAAGTGGGAGATGAGGTCAGTGTGAAGTTGTTGGGCTGTTTGTTTCACAGTGCTGTACCAAAGCTGTGGTTTAGCAACAACTCTGTTGTTCTGCACTGGAAAGCTTGTGATGCACAGAGCACTCATTTCCTGGCCACGGTGTAATTTCCTTAGATTTCTTCCATAGGCCACGGAGAGAGAAAGTTCAGAGAAACTGAAAATCCATTATACAGATGATTCAGGCTAGGCTCTTGGTTTTTAGAAAAGAAAGGTAGAGAATTATCAGCTGCTCTGATAGATCTGACTTACCCAGCTCAGCTACACCATAAAATTGTTCCCTAAGGTTCCTCTCCCACCACCTGTGCTGGCCCTGGGATTTGCTTGATCCCATGAGAAGCAAACTAAAGGAGCTAAAACCAACGTGGAATTTCTCTAGTCAAAACCACTGAGGTGTTAATCTCCTTTAGTTCCCTTCACTTTCTCATCCTGGGAGCAGACAAGTGTTTGTGCTGCTGCTGGGGAGGGGCTGAGACAACACAGCTGCTCAAAACTGGGGAGAGTGGGGTTGTCTCTTTCCCTGGCAGTGAGATGCTGGGTAAGCAGGACCTAACTGCAGAGCTGCGCTGTTAGTGGGAAAGAAAAGGAATCTTTGTGAGCTAAGTACTTGAAAGAAGAGCTGCAGAGTTAGTAATCTGAGTTTGGTGTTCTCAATCCATCCCCTCCCTGGTATCACAAAAGCATTATAGTACTAAAACATTGGTGTGGCTGTTCTTAAGGGTCTGTGTGATGCTTGTGCCTAGCAGATTAGAAAATGGCATTGAATAAAGCAGTGCTCTAACTAGGAAATATAATAGGAAGAGCCAGGTGGAGAAAGTTTCATGTTTGCTTTCATAGCACTTGCATGGTGTCAGAGTTGTCCAGGTCTGGCTCTTTTCCTTCCCATCCCCTTTTAAGTAAGGAAAAAAAAGTCACATAAATAATTAAGTCAATAAATAAATAAGGGAAGTTACCTGGGAATTTATGTGGCATTAGTATTTATTTTCACCTACAGATTTTGAAATCTTTCCACACCAAAGCTCTCTAGCTCACAATGGATTTTCAGAGGATGCCTTGCCAAGTGGTGTGATGGAGCCTGTCACAGCTGCCTTGGGGCACAGCACACTTCTTGTGACACCCCTGTGACAGATGGCATTGGGATGCCACCTGCAGACAGGCTCTCCTGTCCCTGCAATTGGTACAGCACATGTATTCACGTGCCTAATCTGTGCTATATGTGAATACTTGCCTTGCTAGGGAAGGAAACTGTAGGGTTTGCTGCTGGTTGCTACAGTGATGGAAGGGAACACTGGAAAATCTAGCACCACCCAATGATCTTGCCATTTGCTGTTAATGTGTGTTAGTGCAATGTATCCCTTTCAGTGTTGTTTTCTCTCTGGAAGATGGGATGCTGTTTTAATGTGCTTTTAGCTGGCTGAATGTGAAATACAACTCAAGACTGTAAAAATGGAGGGGAGGGAAAGCTGTGAATTTGCCTAGGACCTAAGTGAGTAGAGAAACTTTGAGAACTGTTTTTAATTGAGAAATAATTCAGTATTGACCAAATGAGTGCCAAATATTCAACTGTCAGTAGCACCTGGGTTGCTACAATATTTAGGGTTTTTGCCCAAAGCACATTTAGCCCTGCTCTACTGTTTAGTGAAAACACCCAGTGCA
The DNA here is from genome assembly GCA_013399895.1 of Serilophus lunatus. Taxonomy (NCBI): domain Eukaryota; kingdom Metazoa; phylum Chordata; class Aves; order Passeriformes; family Eurylaimidae; genus Serilophus; species Serilophus lunatus. The sequence continues at coordinate 865,010 of VXBA01004406.1, read as the reverse complement.
GATGCCACCAGAGCCTCATCTTGTGGAGTAATGCTGTAATAAAGAATGTGGTTTTCTTGTGCAAGTCTTAACCTCTTCTTATGAGAATAACACACAATTCAGTATTTTCATGGTGTATAAGTGAAATGTAACTTTTTTTTCAATAAAATACATTTCCTTTCCTAAACTTGGGTCATTTGGTTTTTTTCCCCTTGGTGACATTTTTCTTTCAACTCTAATTGAGCTTTGACCTTTTGTGTCATCTCCCTACATGCATGAACCACAGCTCTGTGCTCTTCCTAAGAAGCCTGACCTTGCTTTCATGGATCACACAATTCCTTTTTCCTTTTGAGCTCCACAAGAAGTTCCCTGTTCAGCCAAGCTGGCCTTTTGCCTCACTTGCTTGACTAAAAACACAGTGGAACCACTTGCTCCTGGGTTTCTAAAAGGTGGTTCTTAAAGCCTGACCAGCACTTGTGGAGTCCCTAAGCCCTCGAAAACAGATTCTGAGTGTAATCTATTAAACAGCTGCCCTGCAGAGCTTGAAGTTTTCTCTCCTGCAGTCCAGGGTGGTACCTCTGCTGTCCTTTTTTCTCATTACACTGAAAATTTTATACTCAACCATTTCGTGATCATTGTGGCCAAGGCAGCCACCTACACCATCACATCCCACACAGGTCCTCCTCTGTCCACAAACAGCAAGTCTAGGAGGGCAAATTTCCAAGTTGTCTCACTGTGACAAGAAGTTGCCTCCTGCAAACTTCAAGAATTTCCAAGACCTGCTCATCTCAGCAATATGATATTCCCAGCTGATGCCTGGGAAATTAGAGTCTTCCACAAGGATGAGCTCTACTAGTCTAGAAATTTCTCCTAATTGCCCACAGAATAACTCATTGGTGCTGGGCCATCGGTAGCAGACACTCACTACAAATTTCCTTTCTTCTCCATCCCCCTAATCCTCACTCCAAGGCTCTGAACCACATCATCACTAACTGTAAGGGCTGTACAGTCCAACCTCTCCCTTACAGAGCACCACCTCCATCTCACCTGCCCTTCTCAGCAGCCTGTAGCCTTCCATCCCACTCCAACTGTGGGACTCCTTCCACCAAGACTCACCAATACCAATGGTATCAGAGCTCTGGGAGCTGCCCAATGCTTCTACTTCATCCTCTTTGTGTCTCATGCTTCTCATACTTCTCATACATACACTTTCTATGTGTGTTCAGGCAGAAAAGGCTGACCTTCCTAACCCCAGGGTCTTCCTGAAACTCCCCCCTCTCCATAGCAGCTCCTGGCCCTGCAGGCACTGAGGCCCTGGCAGCACAGTGATTGTGCCCTGCTCTACCAGCCCACACTCCAGCCCGTGCCTCATTTATGGCAGCAGCCTGTTACCACAGCCTTTGGAAGAGACCAGTGTTCCCCCAGCCTGGGCAGCTTCTCCAGCTGATGGCTGGAGCAAGTGCAGGGGGAAAGGGAACATGGCCCAGTGTCCTCTGGGGATCGCAGACAGGGAACCAGGGCAAGGGGCTGAAAAGGATATTTTAATACTTCAGGCTAAAGTGCTGAAGCCACTGTCCTCTTCACAGGCCTGTTGTGAATGAGTTATTAGTCCACCTAAAGAATCACTGGTAAAGGTATTGGCAAAAAGCAAGTTTTAATGTGAATTTGTGGAAGTGCAGCTTTAATAGAGCTCAGTGGCAGAGCTGACTCTGTTACTTATTAAATGGAAGAAGAATACGTAAGGAAACCACATTAGAATCAGTTTAGGATGATTTACACCGGGACTGGAGATGCAAAAGGCTAAGGGGGCAGAGGATATGGATATAAAAAGTTGAGGTTGCAGAAGGGTTTAACAGCACTTAATCATTGACTAATTTAACATTTATAAAGTGATTCAATAGGACTAGCTACAATTATAGCAGTGACTTAATTATTAGATGCACAATAAAAACATTCATACCATAATTCATATGGATGCACACAGGCAAAGAGATGCATACATGTACATTTATATATCCATCTATATTTATGTATATCTGCATGTGTGTAAAAGTATTACCAAAAATTCCCTGAGTGCAGAGACACAGGTCAGAACCCTTAATATTTCTCAACAAGCCTGGGTTGCACCTCCAGGAGTGTGGGAGGAGGTGGGAATCAGCCCAGGCCTTGCCATCAGTGATGGTCTTTGGAGTATCACAAACTTGAGGGTTGCCAAGCTCCCAGAGTTGCCCAGTTTACTGGGAGTTGCTGGCACAGCTGTTGTGGTCCAGAGAGCTCAGAGGGCCTCAATCAGGACCACTGTTTGTGGTTGATTAAGTTCAGTCATCAATTAAGTTTCCATCCTAGGTCCATAATTACTGGAGTTTCAAAAACATTTGGAAATTGTTTCCAAAACTCCAGTATCAATAGTGCCGTTCCACTTGGGCTACGATTCAGCTAGGGAATGTCCCAGGGCTGTCTGGGATTGACTGATCATTGACTGGTTCCCACTGGCCACACCAGCAATTCAATCTGGGAGGGCCCGAGGGGACATCCCAGGGGATCTGTGTGGCTGATGGGAGACACGTGGCTCTCACGTGTCCAAAAAAAAAAAGAGTGTCTCCTGAAAAAAAAGGAGTACTTCAAGCATGGGTAGGAGGTCACTAAGCCAAGTGTTTCCCTGAGTCAGCCAGCAGCTCGGAGAGCTGAGACTCAGGAGGCAAACGCTGCTCTCGTGGGTTTGAAAGCTGCTGTCTCGGCATAGAAATGGAGCATCACTCCTCACCTGAGTGGTCTGCGGGGGAGAAAGGCAGTGCAGCTGTGACGGGCAGCGGGAACGAAAGGGAGGGAGGAGAAGAATAAGGAGGTGGGTGCGACTCTGGGGAGTATTTTTAGATGTAACGCGGCTTCTAAACAGGGAATTTAACCACCACACAAAGGCTGCGTTCTGCCTTTGATCTCGGTATGTCCCATTCATGCCCCGGGAGCGCTGGATGAAAGGAGCTGGAGTCCTCACATTCCTGTCCCAGCCATGGCCGTGACTGGCCAAAGCTGAGCCCTCTCCATGGGGTGGGCTGGTTATCCCTGTCATAGAAATGGGGTGGATTTTCTTTCCTAAGTAAGATTAGTTGCAAACGTGAGAGAAGATTGTTGCAGACCACATAACCGAGAGGAATTTTAAGGAAATAATAAAAGCTGCCACCACCTTCCCACTCCCTTGCCCCCTTCTATTCCAAAGACTAGCTTGAAAAATAGGCAAAGACGTCTAAAAAGTGAACAGAGGGATAACACACAGCATTGGCAGCCTTTTGATTTGTGCTTAATTATGAGTCAGGTCCTGTGAATTGCTTCAGGAGAGCTGGAAAGCCACAGCATTATTCATAACATTCATTAGCTGCCTGCTAGGACAAAGGCAATTAAATCTCCTTTCAGCAACACATTAACTGCAGGGAAGCTGGGGGAAAATTTAACACCCCCCTTCGCTGGTACCCAGCGTTTCACAGCTGAGCCTCAGGTGCTGTGGGTGATGATACGGCACCAACCCATTCAAGTGCCTTCAGCCTGGGCTCCTACAGCCAGGGTTTTAAGGCTGTGCAAACCTGCCTGAGTGCAAAAGACAACTTCACTAATGCTAAAGGTTGAGCTTTGCGTTTAATATTTAAACAACAGTTTGCTAAATTAGCACTACAAAGGAACAGGCGCCCTTGTCAGTAAGAGCAAACGTGCCAAAATAATCTAAGGCCCGCTTTTAGAGGCCGCCAATGTTATTCCCTGAAACTGAACAATTCTTGAGAATTATCGAGGCTTTTTTACACCCCCCCCCCGGCACAATTCAGGTTCTTGCAGCTTCTGAGCAAACAGACAGTTAAGTAGCGTTGCCTGCCACAGAGATTCCTGGGATGGGTCAGGGTGACATGGGCAGGGATAGACAAGGGGTTTGGGTGTGGGGTGAAATTTCCAGGTGTTCTGCTACTCAAACGCACATGTCAAAGCAGCTGAGGCTGCAGCTGCACGGTAGAGGAGGTGTACCCAGTGCAGGGCATCCCACTGACCCCTGCACCTCACCCCAGAGCCCTGCCTTCAGCTGGAAAAGCCCTTAGTGAGCTGTTTCAAGGAAAACATAGCTAGCAAAAAATGGGATTGCTTTCCAGCCAGATCAGTTCCCATGCTGCCAAGAGCAGTGCAGGCATTAAAGGCCAAGAGTAAGGAAGTGGAAGTAGGGCAAGGAAGGACTGATTGTGCTGATGGGGACCAACAGCACACCATGTGCCCCACACATCACAGCCAGAGTGGTGCTGCTGAGCTGTGCAACCTGATACCTGACCTCATGCCAGTGCCTTTTCCTGGCTTCCACTCAGCAAAGACCCTTTTCCACCTCCTTTTTCTCTTCATCACTAGGGCTGAAATCAACTCACAGCTGAGCAGCACATGTGAGAATGGGCATCTAGACTTTGCTGGGCATCTAGGCTAGTGATGTGCTTTGAAGTTGAAAAATTCATCAGAAATCGTCCTCCCACCAGGTGGAGAGAGGTGTTTGTCTACTGCATTCAAAAGAATCAGCATGAATACAGAGATCTTTAAACAAATCCATCAAAGAAATTTAAAAAATTGGGACTTGGGACATTATCTTCAAAGCATCTCCAAGAGGCTTGTTTTCCTCCTCTGGAGGAAGCTGGGGAGCTGTTGCACACTTTCCTGGGAGTGCCCAGGAGGACACCCAGCAGAGAGCCTGTCCCTCACCATCTACCTGCTTGTGGGATATGAGCCAGAGCCTCCTCACAGTCCTTTCCCAGCCCAGCCTTAACAGCAGAGAGTCTGCCCTGAGCTCCCCAAAGCAGCCAGGACTCTTGGGACTGTGTCCAAGCAGGTTCACCTGAGACTCAGGTGGATAAAGACTATGTACAACACCTAGCTGAGCCCTTAACAACTCATTAGCTCACTGGGAGATCTGGGAGGGGTTGACTTCCAGCTTAAAGTCTCTTTCTGCAGTAAATCCTGGCATTTTGTGTAAGACAGATAAGAGGAACCATCACTTTGTACTGGCAGATAAATGAGGCTAAGAAGTAGGTTGTTCCTGCTTTTCCCTTGGGACCAGGGACATGGTGATTTTGGAATGATTCTGTCCTCCAGGCCCTCCTCCCTTTGGGGAATATTGTAAGAGAGCCTAGATGGAGCTGACTTACCCCTGTGCTCCCCAGGGACCTTCTTACTGCCTGTTAAATGGCTTCCTGCAAAGCGGAGTAAGGCATGAAATAATAATGATGCAATAGCTGGGAAATGGTGCAGCTGCTGATTTATTAGCTAAGTAGGAAATGTTTGACTTCACCTTTGCCATGGTGAAGTGCTCTGATGGTTGCCAAACCTGACCTAACCAGCTCCTCCAAGGCTCTTGGCAGGCAACTGGAGTCCTGGGTTGGTTCCTGATGCCCCAGAGAGAGCCTGGGGAGTTTCCCTCTCTCTCTTCCCCCCTTGTCTGAAACCTTCAGGAATACCCCAAATACTGGGCTCCTCAGCACTTTCCATCTCCAAGGTGAGTGGTGCTCCTCATTGCCCCAAATGGAGGGTTGTGGATGAACCCAGGAGTTGCCTACATGGAAACCCAGAGTTGTTTGAAATGAATGAGAATAATCCTTTGAAACAGGGGAATGACACACTAGAAACACACAAAAAGTATTCCTGGTGTTAACCAGACTAAAATGCCATGGAGGAAAAAAAGAAAGGCAGCTTTAGAAGTTAAAAGGGTCTGAGCTTTATTTCCAAGTGTTCGAAAGAAAATTATGTTTATTGTGGTGTATTGAATAGCTTTGGAAAACGTAGGAGGAGTTAGTTTGTGTTTTCCTGACCTATCATGGTAGTGCTGCACTTGCACTCGGGGTGGAAATACATTGGCAGTGCTGTAGAACAAAGGGAGTGCTGCCAGGCTCAGCACTGGGTGGCAGCGCAGGGAGCTTGGAAGGGTCGATGATTTCTCCTCAGGAAGGCAGGATGGAGCTGGGTACGTGCGGGAAGGAGGTGTCAGGCAGGTCCCTGCTCTTGGGGTTTGGTGACACGGCCACTCAGATTCACCAGGGGAGCTGTCCCCCCAGCTGCATTCCTCTCCCACCCTTCCCTGCCCTGGATCACACCTGTCTGTGCTGGTGTGGGGCTTAGGCTGTGTGTACACCCATCCTCTGCAGTTCCACCTGCCCCTGTCAGTAGGACACTCGCCTCCACCAGGAGCTGAGACAGCTCTCAAGATATTGTTTGATTCCCTGTTCTACTGCGGAGGAGGCAGCTGGAGACCTCTGCTCAATTCCTGTTGACTGAGACATCCATCTGCAGGCAGCAGGTGAGAAAAAAGCGTGGAAAGGTGAGTTCAGCCTGCTCTGGAGATGATGTGGAGAGAGGCTTTAGCTGAGCCACTGACCAGACAGACACCTCTGTGCAGCTCAGCCCCTGCAGTGCTGGAGGTGGGACAGACAGAGGGAGCAGCAGGGGGTCATGGGTGCCCTGCCAGAAGAGGGGAAACATCGTCTGAGCCTCCAGCTGCTGGCTGTCTCCACCTGAGGACTGAGGAGCTGTGGCTCTGGTTTGGTTTCTTTGTGCAGGGTTGAGTCCCACTGCTGTCATTAACATGCTCCTGAGGCATCACCTTGGCCTGACAGAGTCAAAAGGGGTGATTTCCTTCCCTGAGGGCCAAATTTCTGTAAGATTCTTTTTCTTCCAAAACAGAAGAGTTTGACTGTAGACCAAGCTGTGTAGTCTTACTGCAATTTATTTATTCTTTCATTTTTCTTGATATCTGATAAACACACATTTCAAGAGAGCATGTGCAAGTGATAAATTCTTTATATTTTGTTGCATGAGAGAAAATCATTACTGCCACAGTTTACTCTCCAGACTTACACTTGGAAGAACAAACTCTTGGTGTTGATCTGACAGTGATAAACTCTTGTGTCCTTTGGAGGTCTCCTGCCAGTCCTAGAGAGCAGAGAATATCAAAGGGCTCTAACCAGCTGACTGAGGAAATCACCCAAGACTATACAAAATTCACCTAAAAATAGCCAATTGTCACCATAACAGAGATGCAAAAACCCAAGACAAATCAGAACAAAGCAAAAGGTTCTCCTTTTGAGAAAGCTCCCTCGACTTTGTCTATCAAGTATGACTTTGATGAGTAAAGCTTGCACACAATTGTCTAAAGCTTCAGCCCACGTGGGAAATCCTGATACCTGGATGATGCTGTTGTTGCAGTCCAGGAACACACATCTCTCTCTAGGGTGCTGTATAGTCAAGAATTTCAGGTTGTGGCTCAGCAGTTAATGGACCTTATCCAAAAGTGCTGACTTGGAGGACACAGGGTGGTCCTGTGTGCTGTCCTGAGCCCAGGAGCTGCAGCACAGATGATGGGAGAAAGAGCAGTTGTCTCTTAGAAAAGCCATTTTTAATTAGCTGCTACACAGACTGTGGGGGCTTCCAAAAGGCCGAGGAAAGGCTGAGAGAAGAACTGCAAAGTGGTTTTACTCATAATCCAAGGCATTAACTCATGACCTCGATGATTATAAATTGATTTTGGTCTTAATTTATTATTAAATGACTGGAGTTTCCTTTCTTTCCTTTCTTTCCTTTCTTTCCTTTCTTTCCTTTCTTTCCTTTCTTTTCTTCTTTCCTTTTTTTCCCCCTCAAGGCTCTTACCCCACTTCGGAACCATGGGGTCAACCTGGGGAAATCTTTAATAAGCCCTGGGGAGAGGAGATGAAGCAGTCAGAAACCATCTTAATGTACATTGTCTCACCAATGCTTGTGCATGCACGTGGGAGAAACCTCCAGTGCTGCCTCTTGGAAGTGCTGTGGCTGCAGCCAGCAAGTTCTGCTCAGGTGCTGCCATAACACTGCCCAGAACAGAAATCTCTGCCATTCTCTTCCTGCCCATTCAAACACGTGCAAGTTTTTCAAATGCTGTTTCATACTAATCTTGGCACTGGAGCAGGGGCTCTCTCACCTTCTTGAGCTCCTGTGTGCTCTGAGGTGATGAGAGTGCTCTGTCCCATGCATGAGCCAGGAGACAATGGGCTAAACAGTAACATGGGAAAATGAAGCCCAGCAGTTTTAAATGCAGGACAGAATTATTCATAGCACAGAGAACTTGGGAAATCAATAAATACAATTCAGTTATGACCTCAGGAATTCCCATTGGGCCTTGGTCTTTTTGTCATGAGTCGGGTGGTAAAGCCTGCAACTCTGAGGTGGGAGCAGCACTGGCTGTACCAAGGACTCCTGTTGCCTGGCTAAGATGAGAAACAAGAATGGGAATTATTAGTCAGCCCCTAAAAGCCTAAAATTCCCTACCTAAATCATGGCCAGAGTCGAATGTTACTATTGTTGCTGGAGTTTTGGGAACTCCAGTAATTACCAACCTGGATGTCAATGTACTGATGTCTAAATCAAATTATCTTGCAACTCTATGAACAGCAGCCCTGAGGGAGCTCAGAGCCCTTGGAGCTTTCCTGGACCAAAGCAGCTGCAGCAGCATCTCCCTCTGAGTGAGACACCTCTTGGTCTTCTCCAACTCTCAAGTTTTCAATACTTGGAGGATCATCACCAAAAGCTGACAACAAGGCCTGAGATAAAGTTCTCACTCTTTAGGGCTCAACCCTTGCCCATTGAGAAATCCAAGACATTTGAAGTATTTCACTGAGCTTGAAGCTAATTTTTAAAAGGGATACCTTTGTATTTTTTTTTTCTCTGTGTGTGTTAATTGATTTAAATACCCTACTGCAAGTATAGCATAAATATGGGGATCTCAGATCTATAATAAAATCACTAGCATGACTGTAGTAAATCCTATTGACTTACTATGTAAATACTCAGTTGATGATTAAGTGCTGCTAAATCCTTTAGATGTAAACTCATGATGAAGTCTGAGACTAAGACTGGGCCCAACTCACCTAAGAGCTACCAGGAGCTTAGAAAGCAAAAGGGTCCCCTCTGATCAATGTGAGGATTGCCCTTTCCCTTTTGCATCTTCAGTCTCTGTGTAAGTCATTCTAAATCGATTTTAACTCAATTTTCCTTTGAATGCTTCATCAGTGCAGTAAGTAATAGAGTGAACCTTATCATCGAATTTCAAGTTGCACTTTTACAAATTCAAATTTAACCTACTAATGCCTTTGATGGTCAATCTTGGAGTGACCCAAAACCACTCACTCACAAAAAATTGGCATAGTCAGCAGGATGGCAAGTGATATATCACTGATCACTTACAAAAACATGGAATAAATCTGAATCCCAAATCCTCGGAGAAGTGGGCTTGTGATAACTGGCATGATTGAAAAGCTGTGGAAGAACAGCTAAAGGTGGACAGGGACAACATAAAGGAGGGAAATGGAATTATTTGTAAAATGTTAGGTGGCTACTTAACAGCTGCATGTCAGTTTATGAAGAATGATAATAAAAGGGAACAGGACCTAAAGGAAGAAATAAAAGGCAGGAAAGCAGCTGAATTTATTGCTGTCTTTGAAAATTGAGCAGCTGCAGAAAGAGCTACAAGAAGAAAAGGCGAAAAAACAAAAATTGGAAGTTTGAGATTATGCTTATGCAGCCTCCCAATCCCCCAGACATTGTAAATATTGGAAAAATAATTGCATCCCCTAAAGAATGAGATGGAAAATGTGGGATGATCCCAACAATAACAAACTGGGAAAAGATGATCCTTTATCTGTTTCAAATCCCCTGGAATAGGAAGCCAAACCCACTACAAAACCAGAAGAAACTATTGGACCTCAGGGTTGAGTAGGGGATTGTACCCAAAATAAAGCCCCACTGGACCTGACTCAGATGGTTTGTTTATGGCCATAAGCCAGGTGAGATGGAGATCAAATATTTAGGGCAAGTATGTATTACTGGGAGAGAGAGAATCTTAGTAAATGCTGAAGAAGCCAAAGGATTTTAGAGTTCAGCTGTCTGGACCCAAGCCCCCAAACAAGCCCCACTCGTTAACAAAGGGTGGCAAATAGGGCTCGTGGAACAGACAAACTGGAGAGCAAAGAGCCTCTGCCAATACACATTAGATCTTTGAGCGAGCTCTCCACAGCTATTACAAAAGCTGCCTGTACTCAGGCCATACATGTGTGCAGCCCTCTTGATGTTCCCATTTTGGCAAATGTGGATCGTGACATGCTTAAGCCGTTAATTAACAAAGGTCCTGCTGTACTCAAACCTTATCTTGTTGCAAAACGAGATGAAATTAGGAGAGACACTCACTTCAATGCCCCATTTGCTATGAAGGATGATGGTGATGACCAGGAAGAAGCCATAGTGTGCAGAGAGATCCTTACTTGGGCAACATCAGTCCATGGCGTGGGAAATGGGAAGGGGTGATCTATCTAATAAAACCAAAAGTACAGGTTGTAATGTCAGGCAAATTAAACAATCATCCCAGCATAGTTCCCAGGATCAGGGATTTACTGATGCCAACTTTGGTGGAGAGAGTTATATAATCATGCATTAGCATTAAGCATTCCAAGAGCTGTAATTCAGAAACAACCCACCAGAGTTGTTCAGAATTATCCAGTCCAATTCATGAATTTCAGAGTCACAACGATAACAGTCAGAGAGAAAACACTCCAAACACTCAGACACCATCACCAAGAGGGGATGACAATGCTTTCCTTCTCTAAAATTTGAAATCAAAAAATGACAATCAGGTCTGTCTGTTTGGCAAGTGGAATCTTTTCAATGGATAGATAGCAATGGCCCATATATTTTGATTCCAGTTAGCCCCCAACAACAATTACTGAAATTCCTAATGGATAGGAGAGCACAAATTTCAGTACTAACACAACAGGATGCAGAGAAGCTGAGTGTACAACCTGGACAGCAAGGTGTTGAAGTTACTGGAGCAAACAGACTAGTGTTACTTGCCAAACTGCAAAAGTTTATTTATTTGCTCCCAGGCAAGAAGCAAATATTGTCTATTCACTTTGCAGTTGGAAGTTACAATGAAAATATTTGTGGTTTTTATGTTCTCAATGGCTGAACCTGGCACCTGGTAAATGGCAGAGTGTGATCTTTTGGTTCAAATATCAACAATAGCTCTAAAATAAATCAGGAGGCTGCAGTGTGTGTGCTCCACACAGCAACAGACTCCCTAATTCAAGGATTACTATGTACCACAATAACCTGTTTCTGCTTCAGCTCACAGTGGAATTTCTGAAGTCACAGCTGATTTGGAGAAAAAACATCATCTCTAGGAGCCACTCCCCATCCAACTTACCAGTTTGGCCAGTACAAAAACCAGGTAGGAGATGGCAACTAACAATTTATTACTGGCACTCAAATACCAGCCTGCCCAAGAAACCCTTTGCTCTTCATCTGACTGACCTACCTGTTCCCTATTTGAGGCTCCACAACATGACTAGACTTTCTTGTCCACACTACCCTGGGCTCTGGAGAGCTGGGACACAGGACACCCAAAACAGGGAAGCTGAGGAGAGGACTTTGGACCTGTGTTTGCTTCCTTCTCCCAGACAGGGGTCTCATCCCCTGTGGGTTACTTGGTAGCAAAAAAGGCCAATCCATTGCTCAGAACAGCCTTTCCCTCACTCATGAAATTCCCCAGCTTCATTACCTTCCCCAGTAATAGCCCCCAATGATATAATAACATCCCAGGTGAGTACCAACAATATTAGACTGGGTCATAGACAAGAGAGAAAAAATTGAAAGTCACATTTGCTGGATTTTGCTTTGCTCTGTCAGTAGAGAGCAGTGTTAATGCTGTTCTTTGTTCTTGTACTGTTGGTACATTTTGAATTTTTATATTCCTGCTACTTATTCAGATAAAAATTGGAATTTTTGTATTTTTACTCTCCCATTCCCACTCTCCAGCTTTACCAAATGAAATATGTGTGTTGGGGTAGAGAACTGAAAAACTGGAATCCTGTCATCAAGCAAGTACTCTGATGATCTCCAGCCTCAGAGAAGTCCCTGACTGCTCCCCTTGTGCCACCACCTTCGCCTGTTGGTTGTCAGCCACTGGCAATTCCTATAAGGAGCATCTTGTTCTCCTTCAGTCATCACCACACAATTTACTGTCATTCTTGAATACTTTCCTGAAATTTCTTATCTGATCTTCTCAACATGCTCTTCTCTGTATCCAGGTACTCATCACTCTACTTCACATTCAGTGATATTTATTTTCCTTCCCTTTCTTTCCCTTCTTTGCCTCCACACTGAAAGCAGAGACAAGCTTTGTGAGGTTTCAGGAGCTGCTGTTTTTCCCCCTGTTGAAATTTTGAGTTAAAAATATCCACAGAGAAAAGCAACGGCAATAATTTGCTAAGGAAAAAAAACAGTAATTGGTGCTCTTAAATGTTAAATTTGTTATCTGTTTAATTACTCTGAGTTTCTTGAAGACCTCATTAAATAAGCATCTGGTTTTAGAGATGCGGTTTCTAAGGTCTCAGATGCTTCCTGCAATTATCTAGCCATTACTGGGAACTTATTAACATATCCAAATAATTAGTGCAAGGCAAGTAAATTCCTTCAGTTCTGTAAAGCCAGAACGATTAATATGTTGCCTGGGTAAAGGGCCACAGGACAGGAGCACTCCCTGCCTGCCATGGGACAGGCATTACTATCTTCTCTTTCCTTAGTGCTGTGCTACAACTCAGGAAGGCTCCCAACCTCTTTCTCTGTAACCCAGAATCTATCCTACAACACAAGATTATCTACTTTCATCAAATCTTTAAAAATCTAGGCATTTTAATCACTTTCCCCTCAGATGCCAGACAGATATGGTGGATGAGGGGCATATTTTCTGGAGTCAAAGCCAACTCAACTCCCTCTTTTATACTTCCTTGGAGAAGATGGGACAGCATGAAAGATGGGGAATGAAAGATGAGTTTTAGTTTCTGCTTGGCCATTCTCTCTCCTTTGCAGAGTTTATGAAATACCCATTTCCTCTGGCTCCCTTGCAAGCAAAAGGCTCCTTCTTAGTATTATCCCTCCACACACTGAGACCCTTGTGCCACACTGTCATAAAGCCTTGGCTCATCTTTAGCACCAACCCTCACAAATGGCCCCCTGGCCACTCTTTTGGATTTATCAGGGTGAGCTTGGCACTGAAACCTCCCAGTCCTTCCTAACCAAGCAGCTCCCACCTGTTCCTCTCGTGTCACTCTCAACATCTCTCTTGCTCTTTCCACATAGAGCAATTCCCATGATGAAAAGCTCAGCCACATCAGCCCTTGCCTGCCTGTGCAGCTCATGGAAAGGTGCAGCTACAACTCTGGTGTGAAGAGCTCACCCTGGGCAATCTGGGGCAAGAGGGGTCCGTCCTGTCCTGCTGCTCCCTCCTGGTTCCCTGATGGTTTGCCACTCTGTAGGGGTTCCTCCCATGCCAAGTGTTCCCTAAAACTTTGAATTCCAGCACTCTGCTACTGCTGTCCACATTTCTCAGATCTACACTGTACCTGCAGGTAGTGCAGATTGCTGCCGTTCCAAGTCTCTCATTTTGCATTGCTCTTGCCAACCTAAGGGGCTGCTAAGTGTTGTGAGTCCCAGCCAGCTCTACAAGACTTCTGGCACCCTGAATGTTCCTCACAGGCCTTGAGGGAAGACGTGCATGGTAACCTGAGCAGTCACAATCCAGCTGTCAGTGCCTGCACACCTGATGCAAACTGGTGTAAGTGTACCTGCTGCTGTCCCTGCTTCACCTTTAGCAGTGGAGCCACTAATTACCTCCTACCACTTGCTATCTGATGAATTCTGACGCCTTTCTCGTCTGTTTCTTGGAAGTGTAATTATGGGGAGTATAGTGAGAGACCATTTCGACATACTGGGGACTATTTGACCCTAAATTAATTAAAAGTATTTCCAACTCTACCCCCATTTTAGCAGCTTTCCAATATGCTTTAACGACCTACACCCTCTAATGATTACTTCACTCAATTTAATTTACTAGAGGAACTTCCCTCAGAATACTGTTATGGACAGAAAAGAACAGCTTTTAATCAGATCTGTTCATTAGCAGCAGCAATGAGTGCGGCAGATAGCACAAGCCACTACTCTGCCCTCTTGATGCATGTGCCCATTAACAAGGGAAAGCTTAGACCCTGTGTCTTCAGCGTTGTTGGAGACAGGATAGCTTCCTGACTTGGAATTCAAGCACTGTTGTCCAGAGTTTACTGGCCAAAACTGGCTTTGGTCCACATGATGGGCTTAGTTAAGGCAAATGCTGAGGATTTTAATGCTTTGTGTAGACTTTTTTTGTAGCTGAATATTTTTCGGTGCATGGGAGGTAGGTATGTATATACATGAGGATGAGAAAGGGGGTTTGATGGAGGTTGGACCCAAAGAACAGGCCTCCTGGGATGGTGGCTAGAGGGTGTTGAGCCTGGCTAGCAAGAAAACTTGATTTCTCTATCAAAGCAGGTCTCTCTGTGGTTCTGTTAGAGAATAAGGTGATATCAAAGTCTTCTGATGCTGGTCTCCCTCTCTTCTCACACCCAGAATAAACTGAACTCTTCATTTGGTCAAAAAGGAAAGAAGATGAGAAAAGACTGGGTCCAGGAGCCTAATAGGGGTCTGCTTTACTCAGTGATGAAACCACATGCCTTTTCTATGATGTCTGTCAGAGGAATGAGGCAGAGGCCAGTACATCCTTCTCTTGGGGAACTGACAGCCCTGAAGCATTCAGGAGTTCTTGAGCCAGCTGAGGATAGTGACTACCACTCTCTGATTCAGAGTTCAGCTGATGGAAAGGCTGCCCTTTACAAAAAAATTGCCTTTTCCAGCCAGAGATTGCCTCCTCCCCCATGAGTCTGCAGGAGAGTTTTTTCAACCTGCACTAAACTTTTACTGTGAGAACACAGACTGGGTACTGTGTGCCTGCAGGGGGACAAAGGGAATCCAGGTGTCACTGGAAATTTTCTTACCTTGTAAGAAATTAGCTGGACTTAAATACCCCGTGGAGCTGCCATGAAATCTGTTTAAACTGAAGCATTTCTCAGAAGAGCTCATATTTTACCTCAGGCATTTTGAAATGAGAGGATTAAAGTAAAAGGTTTTGTTACTGAGTTGTACATAAAATGAAGAGTATTTTCATATCGAGTTTCACAGCACATCAGATACCTTGGCAGAGACATGTTGGGGTTTTTTTTAATCTAGTAAGAACCCTTGATGACCTAGACCTGACTCCATGAAGTGCAGATGTCTCATGCTGCTCCCTCTGGCATCCCTGCCAAGCACCTCAGGGAAGCAGCTCTCTCCCACTGCAGAGTGTCTTCAGTTGATCCAAAACCAGCCTTCTTTTTATATCCTCTCCTTCCACAGTTTTGATAGAGGCCTGCCAACCTCAAGAGTTGTTTACCTGGCAGAAACTGCCTGTCACCACCAAGTTACCCACAACGAGCTGCAGAGGCTCAGCTTGACAGTGGTGCCTTGGTCACAGTCACAGAAGATGCTGCAAAAACCTGCCAGTTTTTACAGTGGGACAGCCTGAGTAGCTTCAAAACACCTTTTTCTATGACCTTTTGGTATATTTAATAGCATGTTTTCTCTTTAGTGTACTCACATGTTCAGTTTTTTGTTGTTGGGGGGTTTTTCCACCTTGGGTTTTTTTTTTCTTTAAAAGCCCAGCCCATGAGTTGGCTCTCGGAGCAAACCATAAAGATGCAGAAAACCATGGAGAGCTGCCAGCTAGGAAATGCAAAGGCTTCATTTAGGCTGCTTCTTTCTATGCCTCCCTCCTCTCTCGCATGCATCCTTCTTGCTTGTATTCCCCAGTGGCTCCTGAAGCTGCCAAACCTATGATGCTCAATGGCATGTTCAGACCTGCTCTGCATAACTCCCAAAAAATGATATTTCCAATAACTGACTGAAAACAGAGGTGCTTTTAGCTTGCTAAAGGCTGGCTGGATCTTTTTTTCTCCTGGAAAAGGAATATTGGTGCTATTATAATCTGCCATGGAATTCTGCCATTAGACTTAGTGGGGCCAGAATGCCAGCCTATATTTTGGTACACAGAGGTATTTCAATGTACAGAATTATTTTTCTTTAGTAGGAGAGTTAGCTAAATGAAACAAAACAGAGTTTACCATCACCAAAAATGCCTATGTCTATTTACTGATTGCTCACTATATCCCTGCAGTTTTTGACTGGTTAAGGAGAGGCACCAAACCTGAATTATTCTCTATGAAGCTCTGTAAGATTTAACTCACTTGTGTAACTACCACTTGTGTGGTGTCTGAATGCAAAGTTCTAAATGTCTCTTGATTGTTGCAATATTCACTTTATTCTTGTATTCATTTATACATGTTTATTTTCAGTATGTGCATGTTCCTAGGAAATGAATCTTGTAACTCTTGCTACTAAGCAGAGAGTAGGCAAGTGTGTTTACTGTAAAATATTGTCTAGATGATTTGAATAAAACATAATGCAAAGCATGTTAAGTTCTGTGCAGTATGCAAAATAAATATGAAATATATATATTACATTTCACATGTACATTAAAATGTGAATTGACTCTATGCACATGTGGTGTATATTAAGCATCTGGATTTTCACATTTACTGTAACTATAAACTGGTATCAGATGTTGTATCTTATTCCTATAAGATTCAGTGCTGGTAAGTGTGAACCAGAATAAAAGGTAACTGTGCTTCTAAGATTAAACATATCTAGCAGGAGAGATTTTTGAAATACATTCAAAAGAAGGAAAAAATAATACCAAAACAAAATGGAAAATCTAATTACCCTTTCAAAAATATCTCCTAATTTCTTTGTCAGTAGCAGCACTTTCTTGTTTTCTGGACATGAGAATTCCTCTAGTGACTTGATCATGAAACTCTGCATGAGTGTCTGTAGCCACAGCTCCATGGTGTTCCCACATCAGTGACTTATTTCAGTGGATGCTGGTCTAAATAATGAAAGAACACAACTGACTGATCAGGTACAGGAATCTTTATATAATTAACTGAGAAAATTCTAATTTAATTCTAAAGATATTCTGATATTTTAATTCTAAATATAAGAATATGGTATTTTCTGATACTCCTTCCCATTTCTAAGATATTTACCAAGGCAAACAGAAACAACGTGCATTTCAAGTGGCTTCCAGAGAGTTCCCAAGCTGTTGTTGTTAAAAACCCATGGGGGTGTTGGCTCCCCTGATTGTCAAAAGCAATCCCAGGGCCTGACTCCCTGGAGCAACAGCAAGCTCCAGCAGCTAAACTTCTTAAAAGTAGCCATCAGCAAACAAGAGAGCATGAGAAAATAACCTGTTTATCAGAGACTCTGTGTAATTCTTTTTAATCTCAGGTAAGAAGTCAAGGAATGCGTGAACAGAAGAAGTGAGTGACCCTCATTGGCCTTGGTGGTTCTCATCCATCCTTAGGGATGCTCATTGTTCTTGCACTGAAGGAAAGGCTACACAGGTACTGCTCCCCAGTCAAATAAGGGATATAATTTTCTAGAGCTATTCCTCCGACATCTTTTACCAGCATTAAAATCTATGAAGTAGCTGCAGATGAAGATGCCTGGAGAAATTAAAAAGGCAGGACTAGAGTAAAGAGTTGCACAACATGTTTGAAGTTGCTGGTTTTTGCCATGAAACCTTGAGGTCAAGGAAACAATTTTTTAGTATCAGGTGTGTTTTTCATCAGCACAGTGCTCAGCAAGCACTGAGCCAAGCAGTGATTAAAATAGCTGCAAGTTATTTTCCACACATCCTTTCCCCAGTCTTGGACCCACACTGGCTTTCTATAAATGAATGAACTATTCTTATTCTCTGTGTCCTGCCAGGATGCACACAGGGAGTCAGGTCATGCATCCCTTCTATTCTTCTGGGGCTGCTAGGTTTTGGCTGGCTCCTGAATATGAATGATGTCTTGTTACAAGAACCATATGTCACCTACATGTTTCCTGTGACTGTGCAAGTTTTGGCAGTGGCAGAGTTAATTTTCTTCACAGTAGCCGGTGTGGGGTTGAGCTTTGGGTTTGTGCTGGGAACATGTTGATAACACAGGGATATTTTAGTTATTGTTCAGCAGTGCTCACACAGAGACAAGGCCTTTTCTGCCCCTCACCCCAGGGAAGGGGCTGGGGCTGCACAAGGATTTGGGAGGGGACACAGCCAGGAACCAGGGGATATCCCACACCATATAGTGTCACAGTATCACAGTATCAGCAAGATTGGAAGAGACCATAGAGATCATCAAGTCCAACCTATAATCCAACAACAACCCATCATCTAAATCATGGCACCAAGTGCTACTCCTGAACACCTCCAGGGTCGCTGACTCCACCACCTCCCTGGGCAGCCCATTCCAATGGTGGAACATCCTTTCTGGGAAAAATTTCCTCCTAATATCGAGTCTAAACCTCCCCTGATGGAGCTTGAGACTGTGTCCTCTTGTTCTGTCGCCAGTTACCTGAGAGAAGAGACCGACCCCTGCCTGCCTACACCCTCCTTTCAGGTAGTTATAGACAGCAACAAGGTCACCCCTGAGCCTCCTCTTCTCCAGGCTGAACAGCCCCAGCTCCCTCAGCCATTCCCCGCAGGGCTTGTGCCCCAGCCCCTTCACCATCCCCGTTGCCCTTCTCTGGACACATTCCAGCAACTCAACATCTTTCTTAAACTGAGGGGCTCAGAACTGGACACAGCACTCCAGGTGTCAGCTTAATATACAGAGCTGGGGAAAGAAGGAAGCAGGGGATGTTTGGAGTGACATTCTTTGTCTTTCCAAGTCCCTGTTAGCGTGATGGAGCCCTGCTGTCCTGGCTGAACACCTGCCTGCCCATGGGAAGTGGAGAAAGAAGGGAATCCCTTTCAGAGGAAGCCTTGTTCTGAAGGGGGGGAACTGCACAGGTGTATGGGAGTGCCTAGCTGCAGAAGTAGTAGTCATTGCTTTGACAAGCCTTTTATTTTTTGTAATTTTGGGAAGATGCAGGAGGTCTTTCTGAGGCGTTTGACCCCCTCTTTATTTTTATTTTTTTACCTACATTGTTTGATTTGCCACAGCTTCTCTCTGAAAAAAAACCAAACAACAAAAACCCAAAACCCTCACAAAAACACAAAACAAAAAGGTGAAAGGAAAAGCTGTTTGTTTCACAGTAAGTTAATGGGACAAAAAAATTGTTTGTCCCTAATCTTTAGGAAGGTTGAATACAATATTGGAGGCAATGAGTGAGAAGGACAGTAAATGGGGGATGTGGAGGTGATGGGTAAATGGTTTCTCACCTTTTTCCTTCTTTTTAAGTGTTAAGATGCACATGGAATACAAACATACAGAAGGAATGTCTCAGGGAATGATCTTGGGGAATCTGAGACTGGCACAGGTACATTCAGTAAGGAAGGAAAATTTGTGCTCTTACTTATGCTCTTTCTTGGGAGTTGAGATGGAGTCTGTAGGAATAGCTGGAGTACAGAAAACACCAGTAACTTGTTGAATCAAATCAATGCAGGCAGAGAATAAGAAGGCATTGGATTTCAACATATTATAGTTGATGTCATGGCTTCATTTCATATGTTTTGTATCCCCTGAGTCACTCCTATTTTTCAAACACACTATGAAATTTAAACCCCTCCAAATCTGTGCAAAGTCTGCTTCAATGTGGGGAATATATATGAAAGAAGAGGAATGAGAAAGGAAGAAAAAAAGGCCTGGGATATCATCCAGAACTATTTGGCTACATGATTCTACATCTGCCAAGAGAAGAAGAATGTCTTTCCAAAGTGAATAGCACACAAAATGTTGAATGAAGTGAGTTAAGAGGCTCTATCAAATTAACAATTATTTGATGAAAGGAGTCAGATTTTTCTGAGCTGAAGTGAGCTGAAATGCTGAAAAAGCCTTGTTGCCAAATACTACATCTGGAGAATTGCTGCTGCATATTTTGTGGTGATCTTGACTGGTTTTTGTTCTGCTAGAGTTTCCTGGGAAGCTGCCTCCTGGTATGAAGATTTGGATTCTAACTCCAAAACTGATTTTAAAGAGAAGATGAATCCTAACACTCACAGTCAGGTTTTGGGGGTGCTCTGTGCACTGAAAGTAGGAGAGAAACAGCAGTTTTCCTCACAGTCAAAATACTGGTTTTGCAGTCCTTTTTATCCCTCAAGGCATGCAGGACATGGCGCTGCTGAGCAACTGGTTTTCACAGGTCTGCAGACTGTAGGTGTTTATGTGCACATTTCCCACCCCAGTGAAAATGAACACTGAAAAAAAAAATCCAGAGTGAATATAGTCTAAATCACACAGTTCACAGCAAGGCTTATTGCCCTTGAGATGCAGAAATCAGTTCTAGAGGTGTAAAACTCAGAACAAGTAAGTTATGTTTCTTTTTGGAAAATGCTGCTGCCCCTAATCAGTATCTGCTGCTCTTCTCCAAGGATGCTCATGAAATGAAAGTGTACAGCAGGCTTTTATTCATAAAACTCTCTACTGATTTCAGTTTTATCTGAGGATGCTTTCCAACTTTTGGCCTGGAGGTATAGATAAGAAAGAATTCCAACCTTTCTCAGAGCTCTCTTTAGTTTTAACAAAGAAGCTTTAACCTCACAGCAGCTGCCCTGGCCCCACAGACCATCTCTGGGGCTGTGCTGGGAAGTGAAAAGGGAAAAGAGAAGACAAGGAGATTTCTAGAGCAGCTGCCTTGGCATGGCTTCCCATCAGATGTGCTTGGCAGACTTTGGATGGGCTCAGCCATGGACAGCAGGAACTGGAGAGCGGGGTCTGAGCCCAAACCAAGGGGACAGGGTCTCCTCCTTTGCATTGCAGGGTTTGGAGAAAGCATCCCTTACCTCAGGAAAGTATTGGGATGAGATGTGCCTGCCACTAGTGAGGCCAAGCAAAGCAAAGGATGCAGGATTTGTGACACTGTATTTTGGCTGGAACACGAAGACTGTGGCAGAATTATTGCAATTGGTGCACTCTTGAAAATGGAGGTGCTATAAATAGTCTAACAGAGCTTGGAGTGGAGGGGATGTCAGAGTTGGGGTTATTTCACTGCTACTTGTGATGAATAGAATACTAATTAGTCTGGAAAAAACAATATTATTTGGCCAGATAGTTCAATAATTGCACCATACCACTTCACTTTTACTTACCTCCTCTAAAAGTGTCATTCTCCCTCTTTTCTCTGATTCTTTGTTTGTTGGTATGGTTCAGCTGCCTATTCCAGGTGGAGGAAATGTCTAATTTAATTGCCCTGGGCTTGTCTGCTGTGCCCCAAGTGGGTTTTCCCCTTGCCTTTTCCTTTGTCTGTGTTCTGCATGGAACAAGTGC
This sequence comes from Serilophus lunatus, assembly GCA_013399895.1. Taxonomy (NCBI): domain Eukaryota; kingdom Metazoa; phylum Chordata; class Aves; order Passeriformes; family Eurylaimidae; genus Serilophus; species Serilophus lunatus. The sequence goes on along the minus strand of VXBA01004406.1, from coordinate 843,789 downwards.
TGTGTGTCACTTGGAGTAGTTTTAATGGGGGGAGAAAACAGAACTGGGAATTATTTTATAGGCACTCTGTGTGCTCTGTGCAGGATCTGCATGGAAAGGACTTCATTAGGCAGCAGGAGATGGTTATATTGGTGTCTCAGAGATAAAGAAAACCTAATAACCCACCTCTGCCCGGGCACACAGTGAACATGAGATGACCTTGTCCCTCAGTGTTGGCAGGATTGACACATCCAGATCTTAAGGAACTTTTAGTTTACACTCCCTTCACTACCACAGCTACGATGCAAAGCTCTGAGACTTAAATAAATATGTATTTATAGATATACACATATATTTTGGGGAAGGGTGTATTTTTTTTAATCTTCCTTCTGATTTTTATATCCTGAAAGGGTTGTAACATTTTTTTTATCAGTCATTCCAGTTAAAGTGAAGTTTTGGCCAGTTCCTGGCCAAAGTCTCTGGCTTCTCTCTTTTTTGTCCTCATGCAGTCTTTGTGGTGCCTCCCACCTCTCATTGATGGACACTCAAAAGTAAATGTAAAGACCATAAGGTGCCTCAACCAACTCCCTTGATGACCCCAGAACTGCTTTCTCTTCTTCTAGCCCAGCTTCTGTATCCTCTGCCAGCACATTCATCCTGTTACCCATGATCCCAGTTAATCTTTTTACTATTGTATTAGAGTAATACAATAAAAGGGCAAAGGAAAATCAATAACAAGGTCTTCACAACCCATCAGTGAATCAAATGAGAGTCTCAGCAAGGCAGTAAGTACACCATTTAAAAGACTGTACGAGCTTGAATTAAAAACTAATGAGAAATAATAACTGGAAGACTCTAAATTGTCTGTACTTATGTCTGGCCATAAAAAGGAAGATGCAGAGAAGCCTCTTTACAAAGCACTTGGGAGGAATGTGGTTTGGGAATGGAAGTTAAACACCTTCCTATAATTAAACAACCCCCTCAGAGCCGGAGCTGGGACAGCCCCTCTCTGGGGTGGAACAAAAGCCTGGGGCAAGTGCTGCTTCTCACGTTCTCCAGGAGCTTTTTTTTCCTTCCTTCCTTCCTTCCTTCCTTCCTTCCTTCCTTCCTTCCTTCTTCTCTGTCCTTTTTCACTCTATAAAAGACAGTAATTTTACAAGCTGTGGAGGTCACAACTGTCTGAGCCTGAAGGAGGAATCTTTTTACTACTGGAGGGTGGAAAAAAAAGGGTTAAGGTGCAGGTACAGCTCCATTCTCTCCATAAGAAACTGTCTTACTGGCAACTTTTGAGTTTTTAAATGGATTTTTTTTGACTCGTGATAGTTGCTGGGAGGCATTATCTAATCTCAGTGGTTTATAAAAACACATTCTTCCATGTGTTTTTTTCCCCATATCTCTCTTCACATTGAGGAATTTTTCCCAGGAAATACACACAAATCCATCCCATGGTCTGTGAAGCCTCCTTTGCCAAAATTGAACTTGACAACCAGCAGATAATTGTCCTGACAAGATGACTGTCAGATGTGTTTGCTGTCCCTTTTTTCATCCTTCCTCCATGAGAGGGGACGTTGTGCTCCCAGCTGGGTGTGATGCGACCACAGCAAGGCCAGCTCTGAGTGCTGCTGCTGCTCCTCCAGAGCAGAACAACCACAGCACTCGTGTGGTCCAACCACCCTGAGTGCCTGATGAGTTTCTCAGGGCCCTTTTGCATCCCACGCTGAGTTTGATCGAGGCTAGCTAGCAAGAGAGATCATTTAAAGAGCGTCGTACGCCTGCAGTACACTGACCCATAAAAAGGCCTGCACTCTTCACAGTTGGCAAACTTTGATTGGGGGGTGGGAAGAAGGGGGAGGCTGGCATTATAATATTGTGTTTATTCAGCCCCCTTCACAGTGGGCTTGGGGTCAGTGGGAGGGTCACTGCTGTGGCTGTGACTTGAGAAGTGAATAATGTGAATAACATGCTAATGACAGCAGGCAGCAGGCTGAGACACGACAGATGGTGCACGAAACAAATAGGGAAAGTAATCTGTTAGAATCTGTAGGTTTTGTCATGTAAGGGTAAATAATATATTTTCACCCTGGGGCAGTGAGATCTGGCAGGATAGCAAGTGCTGTATGGTCATGTCTCTGGTGTTAAATGGGGTTTCTTGGATATTTAATCCTTTTCATTTCTCAGTGACCCAACTTCAGGGAGATTTTTCTGACTGAGCAAGCACTGGGACTCCTGTTTAGGATGATGACCTGTCAAACCATCAGCTCTCTGGCTCTGCTTACGTCCCTGCCGTGCACCTGCCTGTTTTCTTAGGATCTGCTGCTAGGAGCTCAAACACTGGGGACACAGCTATACTTCATTAGCTGTTTTTTCATTAGTGTCCATTTTAAGGATACAGCTATATCCTTGGTTTGCTTGTTGTGCTTCTTGATGTGGCTGATTTTGCCTCATTCTGTGCTACTAATTATTAGGTCATAGCACAAAACTGTAACAGCTCATGCTGCAGGAGCCAGGGACTGGCAAAATGATCTCCAGCTTTTTTTAGACTTCAGTGAACAAACATCCTGTGGCTCTCTCGATTTACTTGAAGACCTTTCCTGACCATATACAGTGCTCACTTACATCCCCCTTTGTATCTTGGAAAAATAACAGCAGCAATTAAAAAAGGTAGGGCTGAAGCTGATTAATTTAATGAGGTAAACAGCAACGAGCAATCATGAATTAAAAAACCAAACCTTGATAATCAAGGCCAGGTATGGGATGGCTTTTCTATAAAGTTGGAAGTCCAAAATTTAAATGGCTAGAGGCTAAAAATGAAAATGAATGGACTTTTAAATGTTGGTATTGATACAATTGACATACCAGAAACTCAAGCTGAGCCATGGAGCAGCACAGCTGTAGGTTGGAACTGATAAAAAGATTGCAGATTATGTTGTGCTACCATGTGTTAAAAGAAAGCTTGGAGCCAAACCAGGTAAATAAGTCATCAGTGGCACACAGGTAACAAAGAACTCCTTTGATTTGAAATACTGTGCCTATAGGAAAATGCAGAGGGATGATCTCAGCCACCTGACCAGGCTGGCGACCTTGACTGAGAAATGGCAAGGGCAAAGAGAAAGCATAAAATGGCAGAAAACAAAGGAGATTGGAGATCTCTGATGTCCTGCAGCCTGGGTGAAGGTTATGAGAAAGAATGAGGCAGCAATTACATTTGCAGATGCCATAAATAAGTGCTTGTTGCAGCAGCTGGGCAGGGAACACAGCTGAGAAAAAACAGTGCCTGGTTTTGACCTGAGCCATGAGCAGAGCGTTGCTGTTGACAAGTGTTACCCAAACATTTCAGCATGGTGGCCACAGTGCACTCAAATGCAGCATGTCCACAGGAACAAAAGAAACCAAAACCAAACAAAACCAAAAACCCACAGAGATCACAATGTAGAGCTTCAAAAAGAGCAAAAATGTACAAATGAGAAAACTTTTTAGAAATCAACAGCACAGTTAGAAAAATAAGATGCTTGCAGGTGTCATGGACATGTTTAAAGACAATGAAAATACAGGGATATATGTTGGAAAAAAGACTTTGAAAGTTGGCAAAGGTAAAGAACAAAGTAAAGGAAACCTCAAAAAAAAGAGATGTCTTGCAGAATAGAGGGCAAGGTATAAATGAGAAAAACAGAAGAGAATACACATTCTGTGAAAGAAAATGTTAAACCACAACAAAGCAATAGGTAAAAAAAAAGGTTCTTGGTAGCAGCACATTAAATGCATGTAAGTGATAATAAGAACATTTTCAAGCATGTCAGAAACAGAGGTCACAGGCAGAAACTCAGGATAGCTGATAAATGAGCAAAGTGTAAAAGAAAGGAAAAGCAATGGTAGCAATGTCAAAAAGATTATTTGTATTGGTGTTTGTGGAGATGCCATACTGAAAACTTTAATTGGACAAGTCTGATGAAAGGTCTCAAACTGAAGTGACATTAAAAGCCTTTTTGAAAGAAATCACTAAAACAGATAACAACAGATCAACAGGACCAGATGGCACTCACACAGGAGTTTCAGAGCAGCTCTTGTATGAAATTGCCAAACTATTAACTGTGGTGAATAACCTACTGCTTAAATTGGCTTTGCTTAAATTAGCCTCAAGGTCAGAGGAAGTGGGACATGTGATGCCCACTTCTGAAAAGGTCTGCAGAAGAACCCGAGGAACTTCATTCACACAAACTTGAATTTCATTTAAGGGGGATTTGTGAGAAGCATTATGAAAGAAGAGAATTAGTGGGCATATGGAGAAATACAAAATAATAGAGAAGAGTCAGCATAGCTTGTAAACCACAGCTCATGAAACTTGTCAAGAGCCTTTTTTTTGAGAACCAGCCTGCACATAGATGAAGCTGACCCAGTAGACTCCATGTTCTTGGATTCCTCAAAGCTTCTGATGAAGTCACTTCCTTAAATGAAATAAGTTGTCGTAAGTATGAAGGTTGTCCTATGTATTAACAACTAGTTCAAAGACAAGAAACTAAGGGCATGTCTGTCTGCACAACAGGACAAGGTGACCACTCAGGGTCACTCAGGCGTGTGTAGTTGTCACAGAGCAGCCCAATGTACTCACGAGTGACCTGGAAAATTACTGTCATTTGAGGTGGCAAAATTTGCCCACAACATTCAGTGACTTGAAGTAATCAAAATCCAAGTTAATTGTGAAGAGTTACAGAAAGATCTCACGGTACTGAATAGCTTGAGAATAAAATAGTGAATGACAGACAGTGTTATCAAGTGCAGAGGAGGAAACTTAATTTTAGTGCACACAACTTCACATGCACAGTGGTGGGCCCTGAAGAATTGCCACTGAAGAAAACTACCTCGGTGTTCAGGAGAGTTTCAGCTAAACCCACAGCAGTTGTCAAAAAGGTAAATGGGTAATTAAAAACCAGCAGGGAAGAAGTGAGGGAATAAAGTGGGATGTTTTGCCATTCTGTAGACCCACGGTGCACCACAATTTTGAAAGGTTCATTTTGCTGTGCTCATGTCATTAAAGATGTAAAGAGAACCAGAAAAGACAGAGAAAAGGGGGCAAAGTTGGTCAGAGCTGTGAAGCAATTGCTGCACAAGTAGAAATTAAAAAGACAGGACAGTTCGGTCTGACAGAGACAGCTAGAGAGAGGAGATGTGACAGGGTTATGTAAAATCAAACACACCATGGAGGAAGTGAATAAGGAGTGATTACTTGCTCTGCCTGCACTTGGCAGCTGCTGAATCACTCACATGCTGCTGGCACTCCACAGAGACATGAGTTAGTCAGCCCTTTGCTCTGAACAAGCACGAGCAGCCCCTCACATCCATGCAACCAGGGAGCATCCCAGCAGATGGACTTTACCCTCTCATTCCTAGCAGGATCATAAAGAGAAAGAATTTTTTTCTCTCTTCTTATAATTCAGTAGTGCTTCAACTGGGGCTGAGTTGTGAAGAGCACTGTGACTGCCATGAAGTTGTGATTCACAGGGTTACCACTGATTTACCTGCGTATTTTCAGTGTGGTTTCTGCCCAGTATGGAGAGAACACTTTTTCTAAGAGACTCTTAGCTGCCCAAAGTATTTCCATTATGGTATTTGCTGACAATTGTCACCAGAATAGAAGATAATTGTGTTTGTTCTGTTAAGGTTCAATGGTTTGTGACTCTTATTAAGGAAGAACACTAATCTGAAATTGTGTAAAGCAGAGTGTCTGATGGCATTTGTGGCCATTAGATGTTATCTTGTGTAGTCATGAAATCAATGTTTATTTTTTGATGGTTTGGGGTTTTTTCATACTGCAGGGTTTTTTCCACTCAGTTCACACCCACAAACAAAAATAAAATAGAATTTCCTCCAGTAATTCTGTGAGTGCTTGTAGCCACAGCAATTTTTGTCATTTGTTTGTTTTTCCCCCAGAGTAGTTATGGCACTGATGTATTAATATGATGATAAATCACCAAACCTGGTTTGCAGTGAGAACTAGAGGACCTTAAATCTAATTTCCAAAACCATAGAGAAGTCTCAAAGAAAAGAGAAGGGGAAAACAATTCAGTTTCAGATGAGGTTTAGAGCCATTATTCAGATATTTCTTTCTTTTCAGAAAATACCAACAATTATAATATTATAGAAAAATCTTTACAGCTTGCAAAACTCACAGATAGTTTTTTTAACTACAGACAAAAGTTGAAATTGTTTGTGCTCCTACCATCCTAAAGTAATCTTTCTATCTTATATTCCACCTTCAGATGCTGATCAAGAAAATGAAACTTGAGGAAGCAGAGCTGTTTCCAGTCTCAGTGATCCTCAGAAGATTCACTTCTAGGCCTGGCAAGGGTCTGACCTGAATCTGGAGGAAAAAAAATCCCAGTAAATGAGGCAAGAATTAGGGTTTCTTGAAAAAAAGAACAAGTAGGGTGGTGCTGTCTATGTAGGTGCCATGTGTAAAATGAGCAGAGGACAATGTGTACTCTGCCAACAGGGCAGAAAGCACAGCAGTGAGAAATGATGCTGTGCATGAGGCCAAATCACCCTAGGGATGCAGGGAAGTGTTAGAATAACTTCTGGGGCCTCAATAGAGAAGATCCAAGGAATAATTATCACCAGGTTTAGCCCTGGATGAAGCATTGTCTGGATTAATACTACTGAAAGCTGTTGTTAATCTGACAGATTGTAGTAGGAACCAGATATTCTGGGAAGTGAAAAACAACTTATTTCCCACACAACTACTGAACAAACTAGATGAATGGATACATTGACGTTTTGGCTTGGTAAAAAATAAGAATATTGTACTACACTGGTTTTAGAAATTAACTTTGAATCAAGCAATTTCTTCAAATTAAATTAAAGGAATAACAGGCATATCAACAATATTTTTGATTTTAACACTTCTAATAGTAATACTTTTTTAATGCTGTTTGATTTTAAAGGTTCAGTCTTTGTGAAGTTGGCTGTTGTGGTGTGGTTAAAAGCTTAATTGTAGAGTGAGCTTTGAAAGTTTTTCTTCATCCTTTATTAAATGACATCGTGGAGTTTGGATCTAATTAGAGAGGGAAGGATGTTTAGGAAAAGGGTAAGGACATGAGGAGAGAACAACAGCCCCAGGACAAACATTAAGAGTACAGAGACAGTCCTACAGCAAGACTGATGAGTGGAGATTAATGAAGTGCAGGAAGCAAGTAAATATTGCCAAGAATCAAGGTGAGATAGACATTGCAAAGAATGTTAAGAGAAATGGTAAAAAACCCCAAGCAAAAAACAAACCGACCAACCAAAACTCAGACAATACAATATTAAAACCTTCAGGCATCAGGAAAGTGAAGAAGTGGGGCTGTCAGGTGGTCAAGGCAGGATGGAAATCAATACAGCCAGTTTTGTCACCAAAATGAAACTAGTATTTTCCTTTTGTTTTCAGCAGAACCAGTGAGGTATAAAAAAAATAATAAAGCAGGGTGACTAGTGGGAATGGAAGCAGAAGACTGTCATTTCTCAAATGAAAGCAAATTAGAAGTTGCTCTGCATGCTCATTTCCAAGAAATGTTGGGAACAGTGGTGTCTGAGGTGAAGAAATTACACACAAACTCTGAGCATTCTGCCTCAAGGCAAAGGCAAAACAAAGTTTCCTCTGATGGTGATGAGAGCTGGGGCAGCCAAATACTCATTTCTTTAGAGAAAGGTGTGTGGCTTGCAGAGATCCTTTCTGAGCAACATTCTAATAGTCTTAATGTCCAAAGTGAAGTGGTCAAATTGTGTAAATCAGGGGTTTCGGGCCAGGTCACTGGTTGGTGTTAAAATGTGTCAAAATTGAGGAGGTTGGATTTATTTTAAGCAAAATAAAACATAATCACATCACTTTTTTCACTAAGTGGAAAAAAAAATAAGTGGGGTAAGGGAAATAGGCTCATTTTAGTTTTGCTGCAAATGTAAGAATCTTGTCCAGGTGCCTGCTTGTTGGTTTTTTGGTTGTTTGTTGTTGTTTGTTTTTTTTTTTTGGGGGGGGGGGGGGGGGGGGGTTTTTTTTTTTTTTTTTTTTTTTTTTTTTGGGGGGGGGGGGGTGTGATTTTATTGTTTTGCTATTTTTTTTCTTTCCAGAGCATAGAAGCCTTTTAATTAAAAAATATTGAGCAACACTGGTACGAGTTTCCAATGAGAGGAAAGTAATTTGGGTTGCAAATTAACTTGGGGCATCCTGTTGCTGTATGCAGCACATGGAGAAGAGTGAAGGGTCTGGATCTTTAAATCCATTGATCCTCTGCTTTGTAGATTTTCTGCAGATCAACTGTGATTTCTGCAATAGCAAAGCTATGAACAACTCAGCTGCACAAAACATTCTGTCCAGACTTCTCCAATTTAGCATCCAAATGTTATTTGGCAGTTAAAAATATAATGAAAAAGTAACAAAAAACAACCCCTCAGACACAGAAGACATGTCTCTCATTGTATCAGCAAGCCTACACCGTGTCTCTGGTATTTTGAATAAGCAGCTTCTTCTTGTGTGGGTTTGCTAACACATGGTGTAAAACAGTTGCAAGAAATAATATATCCCTGCTATTATTCCAGAAATGTGAGTGCTGAGAAGATGATTCTGTCTTTTGTGGCTTAGAGAAGTTCTCAACTTCTGAAAATTATTGGAGAAATGAAAAGATTGGGTGTTTTTTTCCTTCCATTGATCATGAATAATATGTGAGGGGAAAAGATCTCAGTTTAGCCAGAAGCAGAGTAGATACCACAGATGACTGCATCATCCAGAGTGATAATATGGATTATGAGAACTCAGTAACTTTATTGTATAGCTGAACTATACCATAATTTGCACAGGTTCAGATAAAAATGGGTAGAACTGCCTTCAGCTTGTGGAGGCATTAGCTTTCATGCCTTGGCCAAGTTGAACCCTGGCTGTACCCTTTTTTAATAATGTATATCAACATTTTCTTCTGAAGTGATGTATTTTCACACATACATAAACATTTGGGATGAAATGTGAAAGTTGCCATATTTTCAGGAAGGCTTATCATCATTGTGATAGAAATACTCCATTTCTACTGAGCAGAGGTGGAAATTTTCAAACACAGAACTTGTCTCTACAAAGCCCCTGGCAAGTAAAGCCATAAACCAATTCTTTTTGCTGACTACTGGGTAAGTTGCACTTACACAGCCATTTCCTTAACCAGTCTGTTCACATTTCTGCAAGCTCATGTGGGTTGCAAACCAAGTAGGAGATGTATTATCTGTTTCTTTTACCAGCAGGTAAAGGAGGAGCTCTGAGAGGTTCAAGCAAGTCTGGGGAAAAGTTGGGCTCACATTGAGAGACTTTTTCTCTGCTCTTAAGATTTTTATTTACAAGAAGCTGCAGCAGTGGGGAAAATGCTGGAAAATTCTTTTAACTTCAGCACGGTAGTGTTTGAGCCCTATATCCGTGGTTAATGTTTGTTTTTGTGCCATATACTGTAAGTACAGATGTCAAAAATTAATGTGGCTTTGTGTTAACTCCCTACATCTGTGACTGATAAGTTTTGTGCCAGCTAATGCTTTTGTGTTTACCTGTAACAGTGATTAGTATGTAGGAGCAGATGTCTTTGTTTTTAGAACAAAGAGAGAATGCAGGAGCAAAGAGTGACAAGTGCATCATGTCCTGACCACTTATCTGAAATATTCACAAGGAGAAAAGATTTATTAGAAGATCCAGGACCATATGCAAATAACTCCACAGAAATAATTAGCATATATGTATGCATTCTGCAAATGAGTATGTAATAGAAATATAATGAATACATATTAGTTTTATTAATATAAGCTGGTCAGTAAGGCTACTGAGTGTGCACGTTAGATGGAGAAATCCCCATGTATCCACCATGCTGAATAAAGTAATGTTGGCTTTCTAACCTAAAAAACTGGTTGGAGAGTTTATTTCCTGGGTTTTGGTGACAGTTTTAATCACTTCTGAGCTCTGCCAAATGCCTTCACCCTGTTCCAGCTATGCCATGACTGTGCTTTAACTGCTTATGGTAAAAGCCCTTTCATGCCTTGCATTAAAATATGGGAACATGCCCAAAAAAGATGGTACTTGTCTCTCTAATGGCTCTGAATCTCAACTCCTTGAAGAATAGGGAAGAGCCACTGAATCTGGGATTGCTCTGTACCTATTAAGTGGAGACTAATGACTGCTAACCCAATAAATGGGGTTCATGTCATTTATAACATAGAGATGTTGGGATATTGAAGATGACATTAAGCATTGGGAAGAATCAGGACAAAACAGAGTAGGCATTGAACATAAGAAGGGACTCTGCAGGAAGTGCTTGTTTTGAAAGGAAGTTTTCAGAGGGATTTGACAGGTCACAGCCCGATGCTTCAGACATCTTGATGGAATTCTGGCTTCTTGCCATTTCTTTCTGCTATCACCAGATGAAGTCAGGAATGGGAAATGCTTAGGAGAAAAGGATCATTTATCTCATTGCTGACAGTCCCCAAACACAGTGGTCTGTAACTGAGATCAGGGAGGACAATGGGGGGCGGGTGGGGCATGGCCCACCCATTCCAACAAAGCAGCAGAAGGAGGAAGAAGAGAAAACCTGGGAGATTAGAGAGATGGACTTGGAAAGCTGCCAGCTTTTAAACCCTTTCCACCTCTTTAGATACTCCAGTTATAGATAAAGATAAGTGCTATCAAAAAAAAATAAAATAAAAAAAAGGAAAGCAGCTGATAAGAGCAATCTTTTGGGAGCACATAAAACTAGGAGTGACAGGACTACTTGGTGAATAAATCAGGTCTCAGAGTTATGAGCCTTTTTATTTGTTTGTCTTTATGCTTTCACGTGCAGGAAATCAGAGCAGCAGAACTCAAAGTGAGGTTTGAGGGATTTTACTTTTTTTTGTTTTTAAATTTAAGGGATTTAAAATTTTTTAAATTTAAGGGATTTTATGCTTAACAAAAGTGATTTCATACACACTCTTTCTTGGCCAGATTTCACCCTCTACACTCACAGCTTGTTGCAGTCATGCATGGATATGTGTGTGCTCAATCAGTCTGGCCAAGGACTACTTGTGTGCAATGTAGAGAATAAGAGACACAAGCTGCTCTTCGTTAATGATTGCAAATTGTGTTTGGATGTGTCTTTTATACCTGTTAGAACCCAACAGTTACGATATCACTCTTTTGCCTCAGGATTTTGCTTACTTCATCCTTCATGAATGTTAGCAAAATCTGCTGTGCTTTTTCTGTGCTTCCATATTTAGGGATTCTTAGAGCTACCACCAGGAGGAATGGCCCAAGCAACATCCTGTAATCTTATTGCCTTCCTCCCGTGGGATCTGCTGTTGAGGAACCATCCCAGCTGTGGTTTTACCTGAGCACAGACCTTCTGGTCTTGGCATAAACACCTCCATTAGTGTTTGTCCTTGGGTACTGGCTGCTCTTTTAAGTCTTATTGTGCTGGATTTTTTCTGGTAGTTTCAAAACCACATCTCTGTTAGTGCTTCATTTTAACTAGACGTATTTCTGTTACAAATCTCCACAGAAGAGTAACTTTTGCTTGGAGGCAGACATGCAAAATGAGTAATTTGGTTTTCCCATCACTTCCCAGCAGATGTTTTAAGAAATCCCTGGGCTTTTTGCATTTTGCTTTTTTCTTCTGTTGGTTTGTTTTGTTGGTTCACTGATTTTTTTCACCTGGCCAAGGGTAACCACCTCAGTTTCAAGCAGTGATTGTAGTGGCTCTGTAAGTCAAGATCTCAAGCCTGAATGTGTCCACACAGCCTTTCTGCAGATGATGTGAGGTGAGTTTGCTGGTGCTCTGAGCTGTAGAGATGAGCCTGAGGTCAAGCTCACCCTCAGTTAGGCTTATTGGACACAGCACAATGCTGATTAAGGATCATGCTGCTTGTTTATTTGCCTTTGTGCACAAGCTCCTTGGTGGAAATAGCCTTTGAAAACAGGCAGGAATGCAGCTGCTTTTCTTCTCCCCTAAGGGATAGTACAGGGTTTGCAATGGGACAGCTGAAGTGATGAATTTTCATATCTTTTCAGTCACTGTGATGTGTTGTTGTTGCTTTGCCTTTGTCAGAGAGGGCTTTGCTGTCTTTGTACGTGGAGGGGGCAGATGGGCTCTGCCAGCTGCTTCTGCACAGGGCTGCTTTGCCCCCTGCCTCTCACAGCTACAGGGCTTGTAGCACTGCAGGGATGCTTCCAGCTCAGAGACACCTTTCCCTCCTCATTGGGAGGAAATGCCCAGTGCCAGTAGCAGGCTGGTTTTAACTCTGTGAGCTCTGAGGACTGGGCTCCTACCTACATTTGTGGCATTTCTGACAAAGGACTCCTTTGTGGGGTGGTTCTGGCTTAAGCAATTATTGCCATGAACTCTTTTGCTCCTGTATCTACCCCATTTTGTCTTTTATTTTCATTTTTCTCTTTTTTTGTGTTCTGTTTTTGGTTTGGGGTTTTTTTTGGTTGGGTTGGTTTTTTCTGTTTGTTTTTTTTGTTTCGCAGTCACATCAGCTTCCAGTTTCCATCCCTCACAGGGCTGTGAGGATACTTGAGTCAGCCCTGCCAGGGGGTCTGTTACAAGAGGACAGACATGACACCAAAGGGATGAGGGCAGCTCTACTGGGGAGTGCTGAGCCAGCTTAAAAGAGTGCTGCTATTTACTGTGCAACCACAGCCTCGGAAATCTGGGACCTTTGGTATGGGCACTAAAGCAGGGAGGCAAAAGAAATCCAGAAAGATTGGCTACATAATGTCACACGGGCTTGGGCCGTGGCATTGCCCAGCTGTATCACCACAACTGCAAACCCCCTACTGTTTTCTCAACAGGATATCACACTGTCTTCACTTTCTCTCTCAAAATGGACCAGTTTAATCCAAATTTGAGAGATGAGCTGAAGACACAGTGGTTGTGAAGTTCCCATGTGAAGTTTGCCATCTTTCCTCTGGGGAAAGATTGCACTCTGTGCTGGCAGTCACTGGTTTTGTTTGACCTGCGTGGTAATCAGTCAGCAGATGAATCCTGCCCAAACAACCAGCACATCTGTGGCCCGGGACTGGCCACAGCAGAATCTTGTGCTGACTTTGTACATGGGAAGAGGCTGGAGATGGGAGGTGCGTATCCATGGGGTGCAGCGATGAGTAGATGTGAAAGGGGCTGGAGGAATTAGAGGAAAAGGGTGAACTGCAGGTTTTGGTTTGGGGTTGAAGGGGATACTGTGTGAAGAGCAGAGTTGTAGGATACAAACCCATAGAACACCAAGCTTCCTCAGCTCTGCTTCGCACAGAGCAGTGTTTATTTTCCTTAATGTCAGCTCAGGGAGCTGCAGCTACACAGCCTGTACCTCATTAAGGATTATGACTCAGAGGCACAGCAAAATGGAAGTATTTGGTCTCTAACGTTGCCAAGGTTTGTCTACATGTGTGAAGGCACCATTCTAGCTCTTGCAGAGTAATGCTTGTCTTGCCTGCAGTAGGATGGCGGGTTCAGAGCTAGGTACAAGCTGCTGCATCTTTCTTAGAAGACTTACTATATTAGGAAAAAGAGAATGACTTGTCAGGGCTTGTGCAGGACAGTGTGGCCACAGAACTACCACTAACACACCTTCACAAGAAGGGAGTGATGAGATTCTGGCATTTGTTGAAGAGCACAAATTATATTAATTTTTTCCTTGGTCTTCTCTCCAGTCTCCCCTAACTGTTCAGCTCTCAGTGCTCTTTTCAACTGATAAATCAGCAAAGCATACACACTATGATTTTCTTTTTCCTCAGAGGAGATGTGCCTAGACACAGTCAAAGCCCTGGTGCCTGTATATAAGGTCTATGCACTCCTTAGCTTTGCCTCTGGACACCTCTCTGCTGCTCTTCTTGTTGGGACAGAAATAAGTGGAGTTGTCTCATCTGTGCTGAAGGCACTTTTACCTTCACCAGGGGCCGTTGGATTGGTGTTGCCAAAATTCCTTTTCACAGGTCTCTCCATGATTTAAGCTACATGCTCCAAGGAGAAGCACTCCAGCTGAGTGGCTACAGGGAAGGTCAGGATGAGTGGGGAGCTGGATTCCTCTTTGCCTGCAGGGCAGGAGCTGTCCAGCAACAGCTGGGGGAAGGCTGGTTCTCCCTGTCAAAGGAGATGGTGAAGGTGATATGACTATGTTCAGAGCAGCAGGAGACTTTGTTACTCCTCAGAGCATAAGAAATGAGGCATTCACAGATTTTTAACATGGTAAGCAGTCATGTTCTTTCTGTGAATATCATGAGTGTCACTGTGGGTTGTTACCCAGCCTTCACTCAAACATTTCCACTGTGGATGCTTGTTTTTTCCAGGGAGTTACTTATTCACTATTAGCAGTACAAATTAATGCTGTATTTTTGGGGAGGAGTGACCTCCTCAGAGTTAGAGTCGAGTTTCCTGTAGTTTTAGTTTCTTGCAGCCAACAGGATGCACACAGAGAAATATTACAAATGTATATAACATGATACATTGCTTGCACATATTATTTGGTCTCGAGGCATGAAAAATATTTACATTTCTTATTGCCACTGTTGTGTTTTTATGACATCCTTCTCAATCTTTATTGCCTTACAGCAATTATTGCTACTGCTTTTGAGCTGAGGCTAATGAAATTCTTGTGATGGCCTCCACCACCCATAACTCACCACAAAATTAAGCTGTACATTTATGAAGTTATCTGATCAGTGCTGTAAATAAGCAGAATTTGGAATGTGCACGTATAATTAACCAGGCTAGTGGAACTAACTCATTAGGAAAAGAAAAAAGCAATTAACCTGCCTCAGAAACCACTTTAATGGAAAATTACTTCAATGCAAAACAGGCAAAGTGTGGAAATAGAATCTTACTAATTACTGATGCAGTCCTTGCAGTTCAACGTTTTTCTAGTTTGTTACTCAAATTTGGGAATGTTTGCCAACACCATGATGGGTAACAGCAAAAAGTCATCATCACAGGTTATCAAAAGGTCAATGTACATCATCCTGACACCCATCAGCTTTTCAGTGTGATAGTTTTGGTGTCCTCTGGAGTCTTCTGATTCTAATAACCCTTCTCTTGGCATGGGCATGACCTATTCTACCTTCTTGGGGTATTTTACTTGTAGACTCAGTGCAAGGTCTGATTTTTAATTAACAAAGTCATGTATGGTTTGTATTCTTGGTGCATTACAAAAGCTCCTTCTTAACATAGCAGTGTAATAGTAGAGGGGGGAGGTTTGGACATCAGAAATGAGACATCAGGTGTGCTTGTGGGAAGACTCCACTGTTTTTAGAAGTAGGTCCATGTGCAGCTTAAACAAAACCGAGACTTGTGACCTTGAAGCATAAAACCAAAAGTCAAACCCATGTGTGCTTAGATTTTTGCTCAATATGTGTTGTGTTGAGGTAGTATCTGGAAAAGAGGAGACACCAACAATGTCACACCACTGAATTGCTTTCCCTGCACTCAGCCCCAGGAAGTGAGTGCAGAGTTATTACTGACTGCTGTGAAGTCAAGGCTGAACCTGGGAAATGTAGGGTAACGAATTATAATAAATAAAAATACATGTTCTCTGCCCTTTTTAGCCTGTGCACCTTAAAACTGCTTTACAAAGGGGGAAAATAAAATGCAGCTATAGCAAAATAGAAGAAAAAATAATCCCTCAGCAGTGAAATATTTTAGATACGTTTTTCCTTGTTTCTTTCGTCCACATTTGAAAAGCAAATCAAGGAAATTCTCTGAAGAGCCTTGAAGAAAAGCCAGTGTAGACAGTGCAAACCATATTATCCTCAGAGGAAATGTCAGAGTAACCCCTTCATAGTTATCTACCCCTCCCAGTTAAACCCTCTGCAAAACTATGCATAAGCAACCTTATGCCAGGAATGTTAAACTGCAATGTGTGACTCTGCCATCCAACAACAGGCTCACATGAATATTATGAAATTATTGTTTACATTGCAGTAATTCCCATGTACTCCACTTGAGAGCAGAGCCCCCATAGTGCTGCTCAATTGTAGATTGAAGTTCAATTTAGGCCCTGAGGAGTGTCTTTCTAAAGCTAAAAAGAGAGTTCCTGCTGGTGTACAGAGGGAACTTTAATTGCCTTCTGCTTGGGTGTGCTGAACTGCCCCAGCTGAGGGCGCAGCCCAAAGGAGCTGGGATAGAAGAAGGATAAATGCCAAGAGCTTGGGCCCATTCTGAGCACAACCCATGTGCATTTTCCCATCCTTTTTAATATGTCACAACTATGTCATCTCACATCACCCACCCATTCCTCACTTTGAATGCCCCTCCTGAGAGTTTGGAGTAGTTGACCTTTAAAGGCCCCTTCCAGCCCAAACTGTTCTATGATTCTCCAGCCACCCCATGTGTGTCCATTGATTAATCTTTATTTATGTGCTCAGCTCCCAAATTCATGTTCTTTTAGCAAGGCCTTCTCCAAACAAGACTCTGTTCCTTGCCCATGGTGTGAACCCTCTCCAGGTGACTCCTTTCCCACAAGAGCTCCTTCCAACAGGGGTTTTGTGGCAGCTGGGGCAGAGATTCCCATATCCCTGTGGAAGTATTTCTCCTACCCTAACACCAGAATGCTTTGGGAGCTCAGGACTCATTCTGCTCCAGAGTTGGTGCCAGGGGCAAGTTTTGGGGCAGTGAACAGAGAGGAACTTGCCCTCAGCACCATGGATTGCTGCAAATTATCTATTAATTGTGCTGAATGAAAAGCAAATACAGTATTACTCAACAGCCTCTCATCTTGGGAATCACAGCATTTCTAATTGAAACAGAGTAAGGGAAATAGAAGAGGAGTTTGACTTCACTTTTATTTTTCCCCTCAAATTACAGAGAGTTCAGACATGATTGCTTACACAAGCAGTAATCTCAGTGTTTAAGTGACAAGTTAAAGCTCCAGGGTTCAGCAGCCATGGCTGCTTAGAAGTACCACAGTGCTTGATTTTGGTTAATGTGAATTTTGCAAATGAAGCTGGTAGAAATGTCTTATTCTCTGTTCTATCCTTGCCTGTTGTTGTAATAATGCTGTTTGTTATATTCCTAGAAGTTGAGAAAAAAGATTGGTAAGAAAATATCCCCAAATACATCAGACTGTACTAGGATATAAAAGGAGCTTCAGTTTGACACAATGGGTGGAAATGTCCCTTCTCAAAATCTGACTGTTAGCACATTTTTATCTGAATATCTAAAATGTGAAGATTTTTTATCTTCCTAGGTGACAAAAAAACAGTTTCTCTACTGTTCCAGCAACTTAGTAAAATCCTAGCTATATTTCTAGCACTGCTGCTTACTTGCTGTGGCTCACATGAGAACTGTTCCACTAGTACTCTTCACAATCGAAGCTAAAAATAATTCTCTCTAATGAGACAAAGACATTGCCAGATAGGAAGAATTTTTATTAAGCAATAGGAATTTATTTTGTTTTGCTTCTTGAGTCCTTTTTCTTTTTAATTTTTCATTTTAGCAGACTTATTTGGAAAAACAGCTTCTTTTGTATACAGTTTTCTTGGGAGCAAATCAATGCATTTAATTTGATTTTAAAACTTGCTGCACAATCAATAATGCCTCAAATCTAGAATCAAACCTCATGGAAAGTGACTTCAATCTGAGATTTCAAGTCAGTATCCCTAAAATTCAGAAGTGAAATCCCTTCCTCAAAAAAACAGTGATTTGATTTTGACCAAAGGATTATTAAGAAGAGGGCTATCTGTCTTAGTTAGAAGAGACAAAACTCTGCTATTGCTCTGGGAAACTGGAAAAATAAGGTGTAGAAATAACCCAGAGAGTGCTCTCCATGTCTTGGGAGTCCTACAGGGAAGGGAGACTATAAGAGAGATGGAGAGAGACAATTTACGAGGGCCTGTAGTGACAGGACAAGGGGGAATGTTTTTAAACTGAAAAAGAGTAGGTTGAGATTAGATATTAGGAAAATATTCTTTACTCTGAGAGTGATGAGACACTGGCACAGGTTGCCCAGAGAAGCTGTGGATGCTCCATCCCTGTAAGTGTTCAAGGCCAGGCTGCACGGATCTCTGAGCAACCCAGAACAGTGGAAAGTGTCCCTGTCCATGGCAGAGGGGTTGGAACTGGATGATCTTCAATGTCTCTTCCAACCTAAATTATTGTGTGATTCTATATGTGGACATATACTTCACATGCCAGTGATGGTCGTGCCTGTTTGCCCAAACCCTTGGGCTCTAGACTCTGTAGCAATGTACTTCTACAGGCCTTGGATGGAGAGGGAGAGAATTCCTCCTTTTATTAGATCTTTGCCCTAATTTTTTACAAATTAAGGCAGATCCCAGGTAGGTTCACACTTTGCATGACCAGGCAGTGCTATTAGTCCACCTGACCGTGTAACTGCATCATTCACATTACTCACTGCAGAAGGCTAGAGATATGGTCACTTACACTGGGACTGGATTAAGCTACTGGTCAGTCTCTGCTGAAAATATTCTTCTTTTTCTGACCCCTTGGATGTGGAGCTTTTAGCCTTCTCTTCACCCCTTGCCCAGTTTCATCTATTCTCTTGGTATTTCCATTATGGTCTGTTGAGCCCAGGTTGTCAATTCGTGACTGGTGAGAACCTGGAAGCAATCCTTGCTTAGTGTAAAGTACCAGGCTTACGTCCAAGATCTGACAGATGTGACAGTTAATTCCAACTGCAGATCTTTCCCTTTGTCTTTTGAATGATTTAAGTTTCTTTCTGTTTAGATATACTTCAGAAAAATCTCTCCAGAATATCATCATTTTACCAGCAGCTGTTTGCATAGTTCTGGGTCTTTCTCACACATGTTCATGATTTCAAAGGGAGGATCTAAGAAGGGCACCTTAGTGAGGGGCTGCCAATATTTTGACAAGCAGTTCCCACAAAAATTTACTCCTTTAACCTGTGGTACACCCTGCTAAGCACGTTTGGGCTTTTTTGCACAAAAGAGGAATTTGCAAATTATAAACTACATGGAGTTTTGATTGAGTAGGGTGAGCATCTCTACAACACAATCCAACTTCCCAAAAATCTTGTGGGAACCATGTCTTTTGGGGGAAAACCCACTAAAAAAACACCAAAAAAAGACAAAAAACCCAACCAAGCATAGCATTGTTTTTTACAATTTTAAGATCGTCAGAAGTAGGAAATTTATCATAAGCATTGCTACAGCTTTCTAATAGATTGCCAAAAATGTGAAATTCAGCATTAGTACTGCTTGGTAATAGTTATCTATCCTCACATTTCAGACTTCGTGTACCATTTTTAGTTTGAATTTACATCTTCAGCTAGACAATTGGACTTTCTTGTTTGGAAGACCCATTGCTTATCAGGTTTCTGTTCCCATGTAGATCAATATTTGCAGTTTATCATATAATTAACACTCTCTGCTTATTAAGCTAGACAGGCTGAGCTACTTAAGAAATCCCAAATCTCATTAATTACCCAGTCATCAAGTGCTGATGTATAGGAAACTAGACACTCCTCTTGTCGTATCTTTGGTGCCTTGATAAAATTTCCTCTTCAGACATGATTTTTTGCTAAAGTAATGTTTATCTGGTGGTTCTTCTTTGCCATTAGTTGGCAATATATTGCCCTCCTGAACAATTTAGTCAGGTTTACTTCCTTTGGGGACAGGTTTTCCTTCTGCACAGGTTTCTGTCTGCATACATGTTGGAGCATCAAAACTGAATCCCTCAGTCCACATCACACTTGCCAGGTGTGCATCACTTCCAGAGCTTGTGGCTGCCTAGGATCCTGTTCCTAATTCAGAAATTATTTTCATTCAGTGGCCTCCACATTCCTCAAAAGTCCTGAAATTTCTGGAGTGTCGTGTGAGGCTGTGACACTGATGTTGGTGTGCACCAGTGCAGCTGAATGGTCTGTTAAGTTTGGAAGGTTGTATGATCTGAGTTACACCACGAGGCTCAGCTCTGGGAGAGGAGGAGCAGGACTTTTGTGGTCTCTGTGTTTGTCTTGGACAGGATGTTGGTTTCTTTATTACAAAGTGAACTCTGCAACATGTATGGCCTTTCTTGGGTAGTCACAGTGCTCTTTTGAAAGCAGACTTGACTATCTCAAGGTTTCCATCGAGCAATTGCCAACAGTTTTATCCCATACTACCTCCCTCTTTTTGATCAAATGTCCCATCAGTTATTATTTCCTTCCTAATAATGACTTCTGGCTGTGTGGAATTCACCAGACCATCTTCCTGCAGCCTATGGGCCTCTTGTCACCCACACTACACAAAATAACAACTTATCCCCTTGGTTGCCAAGGCCACCTCTCTGCCTTCTTTTCTCCATGATTTGTTCTTCTCTGCTTTGAAATTGGGAGGACATTGATGCTTAGAAAGCATCTTTTTCTCTTCCATTTAATATGGACCTTATTTTGATTTTAACTATGAGAGGAATTCATCCAAATGGTGGAAAAACTGCAGCATACTGTGTGGATTTACTGCAAATATTTTTGCTTATATTCTGAAAGAATTAATCATAGAATTATAGAATATAGAATATAACATTACCATGCAAAGTGTTTATGCATACAAAATGGATAAGGAAGAAAGGGACAAGGGGGAAGGAGGGAAAATTAAGGTATTTTCTTTAGAAAGAGTTGTTATTCAGAGGTCCTTGGAGCTGCCTCCTGCATGACCTGTGCTGTGTCATGGCCACATGCACAGCAGAGATTTGAGCTGCCACGGTTTGACACAGCTGCACCATCCCAGCCAAATCAGAGCTGTGATTGCATCAGTTTCACTTAATTCCATTTCTTGATTTAGGGGAAGAGGAAACAACATAAACATGACATTTCCTTCCTCTTTCTGACAAGGCAATTACACTGAACTAATCTCTCTTAAGACCTGTTTTAATTGTTTTTGGTTTTCTGCAGTACATTCAGCTGTGTTGCTGTGGTTTTTTCTGTGTTTTGGTTTTTTTTTTGTCTGGTTAAGTGTTTTTTTGTTTGTTTTTTTGTTGTTTTGTTTTTCCCTGACAGAAGCTGCCCTTAAACCTTTGATTTAATTTCAGACTCCTTGGAAGGGCATGTTTTGCAAACAGCAGCTATAAGCTTTACTGCTGCCAAGGGAAAAGTTAGGTGTATCTGTCTATTATGGCCATAAATCATAGAATCATAGAATGTTTGAGTTGGAAGGGATCTAAAGGATCACTCACTCCCAACCCCTCCTGCCATGGACAGGGACACATCCCACTAGACCAGGTTCTCAAGGCCTTATCCAATGTGGCCTTGAGCACTGCCAGGGTTAAGGCACCCAGAACCTCCCTGGGCAACCTATTACATTATCTACCACCCTCAGAGTAAAGAATTTCATTCTAATATCTAAACTAAATTTCCCCCCTTTCAGTTTGAACCCATTCCCCCTTGTCCTGTCACTACAGTTCCTGATGAACAGTCCCTCTCCAGCTTCCCTGGAGGTCCCTTCAGATCCTGGAAGGTGCTGTGAGGTCTCCACACAAACATTCTTCTCCAGACTGAACAGTCACCACTTTCTCATCCTTCCTTTTCTCTTCATAGGGGAGGTGCCCCAGTCCTCTTATCAACTTTGTGGCCTCCTTTGGACTTGCTCCAACAGTTCCATGTCCTTCTTATGATGGGGGCACCAGAGCTGTACACAGTATTCGAGGTAGGGACTCACAAGGGCAGAGCAGAGGGGGAGAATCACCTCCTTCGCCTGCTGGCCACGATCTTCAGACAGTGAGCATAAAAAACCCTTTAACTCAAGACTGCCAGTGTTTTATCTCAGTAACATTTAGAAGCATAACTTTAGGAAAACTCTCTTTTGTGTCATCCCATGCTGATGGCCAGAATTTCCCGACACAGGTACAGCACTTGATAGTCCAGTGTTGCTGGTGAAGCCTTGAAAACATATTAACAACCCCAGCCACCAATGCCTGCAGAGCCTTCTAATTATGATCAATGTCAAGGTTCCTATTGCTTTAATAGGTGTTGAATTGAGCTCACAAAGAGCAATTCTGAGTCAAAACCAGCTCCATGCAGACATCCAGTGTGAGAAGGTGTTTGTATCCTCCCTCCCCTATAAATCAGGTCTGTCTCACTTGACAGGGCCAAGGGCACTGTCAAGTGAGACAAGCCAGTTATAAGCAGCTAGAAATGCAGCAGGATGGGTTCAGTACATTGAACATCCCTGAGTGAATTTAGGATTGCTTTTACATTTAACTAGTGAGGTTGCTGCACTGGGAAGACATGGGAGAATTTACTTAAAAGCCACTCAAAAGGCACAGGAGGCATTTTTTCAGGCACAGATGCCACGCTGTACTTTATAATCAACTAATTAACAGCCACTAAAACCTAGAAAGGCTGTTTACCTACCTCTAACCAAGTTTAGAGGTAGGTAAATAAGCATTGAGATGCTGTTGTGCATCATTCACTGACTTAATGACTGCTACCACAGCAGAACCTAGGAGTCCTGAGCAATTAAAACCAAGGAAAAAATTACAAAACCAAAGTCAATTTATTTTTAAAGTCTCCAAAGAGTAACTGAAAACAACCCCTTTCTGAAATATGTCTTAAATCTAGAGCAAGGCAAATAATCCATACCCATAACAGACTACCTTGGGATCTTTTTGCCTTCCTGTTCCTCTCTCTTGGCATAATTTGAGCGGGTCTCACGCTCTCTAATGAGCTGTCTCCCAGTTGGAAATGGCAACTTCTACACTTTTTCCCAAAAACCCACATTCAGACTGTCTTATGAAACACTCCAATCATCAGTCCTTGTTCTGTAAATTGCATAGTGGAATATATTTTAAGGAGGTAATATCTTTCTGACTGTAGAAAAAGAAAATCAGAACATTAATTTCTACTCTCTACCTATGTCATACTTTTAACAGTTAATCCTATGACTGGAAAGCTGGTCTGTACATACAAAAGCAACAAAAGCAGGTTGATGTAGGACATTAACACAATGATTTTTTTTGGTGGCTTTTGATTCAGAATCCAAAACATACTGATTTGTTCCTCCTTTGTTTTTTATTGCAACTTAAATAAGCCGTGGGAAGCTGACAGCATCACAACACTGGACCTCCAAGATGACCTTTGGGTGTGCCAGGGACCATGGCATAGCTCAGCTTTACTTGTCATTGCTTACATGGGCTGAAAGCACAAGAGGTTGTGATAAATTACTTGTTTTGACCAGTTTCCCTCTTCCTTTGTCACGCATCCTTTCCCAGAGGTACAGTGCAAACCCAACCAGCGTGGGCAGTCTGGGTGACCCCACAGTAGGTGTGTGGGCTGTTGTACTACCTGCACGCCTGAGCCTTCATTTCTGAGCCCCAGCTGGCTCCCTGGGCTGGGATTTACACCCTGCCCCAGGCTACATATTTCTTCTGTCTCAAACAGCAACTAGGGAACAGCGATCCAGGCAAAATGTACCTGTGTATTGTCGGGGATGTGTGAGCCTGTATCCTACCTTTGCATTTCAACAGCAAATGTTTGAAAAGCTCTGTCATAGGAATATTCCCATGTCAAACTCAGTATGAAAAGGCCCTTTCTTACAGGCAAAAGCTTTTTATGGATTGAAAATCACAGTACCCAAGAAGTCTAATTTTGAATCCATGGTCCCTTCAATCATGATTTAAGGCATAGTTGGATATTCATTGATTTATACAATCAATCTTGAGCATTTTTATTGATTGTTCATCTTTTTGCCATTTTCATTTGGAGAAGTTTATTATTATTGCATTAAGACCATTAAAAGAGATAATTTTGCAGTCATATATAATTTTACACTGTCATATGTCTTTCAAGTAAACAGGATCTGTGTATATACTTACTAGAATAATTACCCACTTTAACATACATTTATCCAAATGCTTAATTTTTGCATTCCTAATGTAGTGAGTGATATGTCAGTTAAAAATAAAAAAGGAAATTTAATTTGGTTCTAATTTGTTCCAAGCACTTTTGATAAAGAATGGAACTCAAAAATATGAGGGAAGTCAATATTTAATATTTGTGATTTATTTGCTGTAAAACCTTCTCTTGTGCCTGTCTGCATTTAAATTACTGGACAAAGGAAAGATTAGTCACTTCTTTCCTCTAGCTTAAAAACTTCAGAAAATGTTTTTCATATATTCTAATTGCTCAAATAATTGGATTTCATGTTTTAAGGATTTGTGAAGACTTTGTTCAGTCACTGGATAAGAAAGTCTTTCAACTGCACATTCTAGTACTAAACAACTGTTGATTTAATATTTTGCACGTATTACTTTTTTGTCTTGCTTCATGTTTGATGATAGTGCCTTTTTATGAAATTCTGTGGAGATGGCAATACAATTGCAGCAGAGTCAGAGCACCAATGCTTCTTTTACTCTTCAAGGGTCACACAGTTAGTGACACAAGTTTGGAAGTTTCAGGTCATAGGATCACTGAAGGCAGAAAATTCTAAAAATGTTTTGCTGAAGACATCTATGATTTTAGGCTTTTTTTAGACAGAACCACATCCTCTTTGTAGCAGTCTATCAGTAATTATTGTGCTGTTGGTGACCTCCTCCCATCAGTGACAAATGTATCTGGTGCAAAAATGCTTAAACTTCACACAGTTATAGTTAAAAGAGAAATTTGCAATATGAGAACCAATATTCATTGTTTAAATGCACCATAAGCAAATGACATATTATTCTTTCTTGATGAAAGCCCATAATGTACACTGCAAGGCACAACTATGATACCTAATACATAATTCAAGGAATATTGTAATTTTTCTTCTTCTCCAAATCTTAATTGAAATCAGTGAGTGCACACACTATGCAGCTGTCTCCAGTTTCTCAAACACCCATTCAAGGCACGCTGAGTGCTGCTAACTGTTGTGTGGTAATTAGTGTCTGGAGTTAATCCCTGTCTCCTGGCTCTACCTGCATCCTCATTTGGCACAGACAAGTGTCTCGAGTTGCCGAGAGGCACCAGCCACTGCACTTTGCACTGTGACATGGGACCACCCCAGTTTCTGGTGGGAAGTCCCATGATATCCAAAGCCTAAAAAAAGTCTGTAAGTAGTGGGGCTCCTGAGGCTGTGCTGGCTGCAGAAACACGTACAAACTGCGTCTCATCCCAGAAGCCACTCATCAGGGATTATCAATATTATTGTCAGTGAGTCTTTCCCAGGACTGTGTTTCAGAAAAACAAATTCCAATGCTCCAGTGCAGTACAGCATTGCTGAATGCAAGGCACCATACAAGGCTTCTGTGCCTTTAGTGATGGTGGAGTTGGTCCCTCTTCCTAGAGGACTGTGAAGTAGCAGAGCTGTGTGTATCTCCCTTGGTGATTTCACAAGCTCAGTTTCCTCTCAGTGGTCTTTGGCGAGGCCAGTGCAGAAGGATTCATGTGTGGCACGTGGGAAAATGAACTTTGTCATGCAGCTTCTTGCTAGAATCTTCTCGTTCTTGAAGTGATAATTTGATGAACCCTGGCTTATAAATAGGACTATACACAAAAGGTCTCTGTTCTCAGACCGTGTGTCTTACGGGTGTGTTATGGAACAGAAATGTCCTTTGCGTCTTTCAGTGCCTTTATTGGGCTCTCCTGGCAAATATCAAATACCATGTCAAATCTACAGCTTCCAGCTTCCCTTCTGGAGTGCTAATACACAGGGGTCTTCTGGAAGATCTGCACATATCCACTTATCCCTTTGATTTGATTCAGTTTGTAATGCAGAGCGATTTCCTGGGATGGTTTCAGATGACCTCCTGTTCCCTTCTGCTTGTCCTTTCTCGCAGTGATTGACATCATGTTACTAGGGAAGTCAATTTTTAGCCATGATGCTACTCTACTCCAAATCTGTTGCCTCTATGTTGATTTGGATTTGCTTGGGTTGGGCTTTGAAATGTTAATCATGTCTGTATCGACAGATTATCTATAGCAAGAATTTTAGAAACAAGTTACCTGAAAGTACCTTTTCCTGTCTTGACAAGGGTTTTTATTAGTTCCTCAAATTCAGTCTCTGGTTTACAATGAGAAGTGTTTCTTCCATGGGCCTTCTAAATACTGATTTATATATATGATTTCATAGAGGTGTAAGTCTCACTGTGGAGTCAGTCACAGTTCTTGCACTTGGATTAATGGATATCCTATTTCTAACCAGAAGATGTTTGCATTAAGGAGCACTTTGTAATTAGACCCCAGACTAACAGACTCACACTTAGTTTGCTATAATGAGTCTCAGTGTGTATATGGGACCAAGCACGATGCTAATAATGAGCTTTTGCAGCCCCAATTTCCTTAGTGACACTTGGAAAGCACCTGTTGTTCTTTTTTTTTTTTTCAGCAGATTCCTTTACTTGGACATTTGATTACTGTGTAATACCCTTACTAGCACTTCATGAATCCCTGGTACTTTCAAAGACGGTTCTTTTGTTGTTTGCTTTGGGTTGTTTTTTTTTTCATTTGAGAGCAGAGACAGTCTTCTTCATATGGTGATGCACTTGGATCTGCCTCAGACTCCCTATCAGTAATTGCTGCTTTTCTCTCCAGACACAAATGCATCCAAACATTTCTTCTGAACTGTGGATCTGTTAAAGCACTGCTGATGACTCCGAACGTGCTGTATCTTCCTATCATTTCCATCTCTGGCAAATCCAGGCAGTAACATGACAGTGGAACTGGCATTTCTCAGAACTTGTGTTTTGTGAATGTAGATTTTGAAGCAGGGATACATCAACTATAGGATTTCTAAGGCTGTGTGAATTATAAATTCCTTTCGTACTCTGGGAGGGAGGGTTGTCCACTGGCTCCCTTCTCTTCTCCACTTAGCCTCAGAAGTGCAATAAAATATGCTATGTATTCTGAACTGCACAGAAATTCATCAGTATTATGTAAACCAGAGCATCATTAACAGATGTACAGACCAAACAGATACTGTGACATTCAATTTTCCTTTCATTGTCTTGGGAAAACTATTGGTGTGTAAAGACTAATACATGCAGTAAGATCACAAAACCATACTAATAAGCTTGGCTGACAGAAATGTTGCCACAACCTGCACACTAGTTCCCATCTGAGTTTGGAGGCTTATTTAATACCTTTAGACTATGACATTAATTGCTGGCACAAACAGGGTCTGGTTTTCCTCTTGGGTATATTGTCATAATGCCAGTCTGACTCTGTTACCATCACTAAACCACACTTGAGAAATCAAGGAGTGAAGTCCATAAATTAGGGATTGTATATGATGATGACATATAATATTGGACAATCATCTCTGGCCTCATTCCCACATTCATAAATCAACTGAGATGTATGGTACAGACTGCATTACCACTAAATCTCTGTCCTTTTAAAACCATGTTTATTGAGTTTCGGGCTGGCAAAGCTATGGATTACTCCAGAAAAGCATTTTGAAGTATATCAAAACCATAGTGGGAAAGCATATCCTCTTACATGTAACAGCATCTCACTGAGCTGCAAATGCTTCTCAAGCCCAGGAAAAAGCAACTTCTTCCACACAGAGGTAAGAAATCAAGTTTTCATCTGTATTGGGGATCTGGCACACTGCAGCCTTTTATCTTTTCATGGTTTACATGTTTATACATAACAGGGCAGCCTGCCAGCAGCTCCGGCCAAAACCAGCAGCGATGGTTCAGCTCCAAGTGAACAGGTTTTTGCTGGAGCAGTGCACAAAATAGGTATGTTGGTTTGTCAGCATCCAGCTGTAAATCTGGAACCACTGCCTGCAGTGCTTAGCACCATCATAAACACAGCAAAGCTGAATTGTGTGTGAGTGCTGCTAGAGATAGAGAGCAGGGTACTGCAGTTGACAGGGAAGCTGTCCTAATGCATTCCTGAAGCTGAGGATTCTCATTTGCATTCACATTTTGGCCCACATCCATCATTCCAACAATGCAATGGAAAATCAATTGACTAAGCTTCCAGAATTACTTTAAAGACTCAAATAATGTCCAATCAGATTCCTACGTCTATGGTGACTATCAGGTAATTCAGAATTAAGAGTCCCCAGTAAACTCAACTCTGGCAGAGTTCGAGAACAGTTTGGATAATGCTCTCAGGGACATGGTGGGATTCTTGGGATGTCCTGTGCACAGCCAGGAGCTGGACTTGTTTATCTTGATAGGTCCCTTTCAACTCAGCATATTCTATGACTCTGTCTCTTTGGTCATACATGTTTAGTAGAGTTTCATTATCCCATCCTCCTTCTTTGTATAGATGTCTTCTAAAGGCGAACTCAGTCTCTTCCACACTGTGATCTGGGGACTGTGCACAACTCATAATCTGTCAGAAGGTGGTTGATGGAACAAGACACTAAAACTCAGGATCACACATACACGCATCTCTCCATATATGCAAGCAAAAAAATAAGTTCATGAAAGGAAACCAAGTAAAGGACCTAAGGCTTTCTCTTTCTAGATGAAAACTAGCATGGGTGCAGTAAAAGATCCCTTAATTTTATCTGAGGTGGTTATGTAGTCCTTGGGCTACTGGGATAAGAGATGAGCACTGGGATAAGTGATCTCCAGGGTCCCTTCCAGACCCACACTTCTGCAGCCACACAACACAGCATGTGCTGGATTCATTTCACACTCAACATCTAAAGCACAGATGTTTATACTCACTGGGCTGCCTGAGATATCAGTGGGAAACAGGCCTGGCAAGGACAGCAAGCCTTGCTCAGGCTTCTGAGGTTCAAAATAAATGCTATAAGAGGGAGTGAATATATACTGCTAAGAGGGGTTAAACCAAAGTAGTGTTTATTCATCATTTTCTTCAAATTCAATTACATACAGGACGGTGAGTCTGCTTTCCTTGCACAGAAAAACTCCCACTAACATTAATGGGTACTTTTTTTTCCTTAAAAAGATTTACAAAATAACAGCCCTTAGACTACAGAGAAAAATATGCAGTTTCAGTAAAATCAAGAGTGTTTGGTTCAGTTCCAAGTGCCTTGTGAGAAGAACAGAACTAAAATTCACCTCAAGGCATCCAAAGATAACAAACGCAATTTTGAGAGAAAGTGTGGGGATCTGTAGTTACAGCAAAATGTGTATTGTGTGTTTGTATTGTGTGGGGTTTTGTTCTTCGCTGAGCAACATGACCTATTTCCCAGCATCATGTGATTTTTGTATTGAGAGACTCTTCTGTAAAGAAGTAGAATTAATTTTGCAGTGGAAAAGAGACAAAACTGAGTTTCCTTAATTGTGCACAATAAAACAGTACAACATTGCATTTATTTTTATTTATTTATTTAAACTTCCTCACCCTTCTGTGAGATACAGACGTGTAAAGCATATGCACATACTTATCTGTTTCTGGCAATATGCCGTTTCATTAAGTTTTCATTCCAAAAAATGTACAAGGCATCAGGAAAATACAAACTAAACTACGCTTGGATTTAATGATTTAAAGTCCATTTCCCACCACAATGGCAGTTAAGCACTTAGATGTCTAAAGAGCACAAAAGGAATTTAAGCTGCCTCCTGTCCCTCTCAACTGACAGTGGTGCCTCAGTTTTCTGATTAAATTTTGCTTAGTTGCCTGAAGTTTTTTTCAACTATGTACGTGGAGGTGAAAATCTAGGGATGTCACTTCTGGCTAAAATCATCTGGCATTCCTAAAACAGGAATTCTTTTGTCCCAGGCACATAAGCAACTCTGTCTATTAGACTCAGCTCATTCCTAATTGAGCCAACATTAAATCTGAGGGGAGAGAGAAAAAAATAACAAGCATATATATATAATGGAGACATCTGGAAGGGAACTGTTTATACAAACTCAACAGCTTTTGAAAAGCTGAGCCCTTGAAGG
Source organism: Serilophus lunatus (assembly GCA_013399895.1). Lineage (NCBI taxonomy): Eukaryota > Metazoa > Chordata > Aves > Passeriformes > Eurylaimidae > Serilophus > Serilophus lunatus. Next base: position 814,051 of record VXBA01004406.1, on the reverse strand, counting down.
ACACAGAGTTAGGCACTCCAAATCAGCAGTCCCTTCTGCAGTGCCTGATATATATGTATTTTTAGCTTGCAGCTTCTTTATTTCTAGCCATTTCTTCTACCATACTGCAAGTATTTGTAATTATGGTGATGCGACTTTCTTAATGCTTGTGTAACTCAAAAATGACCACATGAAAGCTGGCTACACTTCTCCAAAGGAAGAAAAAGACCTTTAGGCACTAAAAAACTTCAGCTCTAACAGCAATTAGTTTTCAGGTAATTGGTAGTAGGCTGTGCCCATGGAGCAGGTTTGTGTTCACTTGTCATTATCAGCATCACAACACTGCTGAGAACACAGCAAAGCAGAGAATGCTGCAGTAATGATTATAAGGCAGTGTTGAACATTTGGTAAGCTAAGAGGATATACAGTTAGGTTGGATTTAAAGTATTAGCCACTTCAGGAGATGAATTATGGTTTTCTGTATCTCTTGTATCGTGTGCACATTAATGCATTGTGTTGACATGTGGTTTTTTGTTAAGACCTCAAATTGATTAGAGCTTAAATTTAGGACAGGATGCGTCAGCACTGGAAAATAACAGTGTTGTTGCCATGTTGTGCTTTCACATATGTGACCAGGGCTGTGTATCTTCACTTGCCAGAGCACCCCTGAATTTTTAAGAACAGATGAGACCCAGTTGAGTGTCAGCTTCAAGTCTCCTTGACCTTTCAGCAGCTCATGCAAGACCTGCTGTACAAACCTGCAAGTGGAGGCCTGAATACTTCTCACTCCCAAAGTTAATCAGGGCTTGCTGTGGTTGTTGGGCACAGCTCAGTATTGAAAACTAATGTGGAAACCTTCTCCAGTGATTTGTTTCAGAAACCAAAATGAGATCTGGGGAAGGAGGGACTATTGCAGGTGAGATGGGTACAAAGTGGGTACATTTCAAACAGTAGGAGAGGCTCTTCGAGTGGAGAGAAAATCTGCTTCTCCTTATTAAACTCACATTTTCAGAAAAATTGTCAAGTGAAGATCAATGCAAGGGACTTTGTAGCGAAACCTACAGTTGGGATGGTCTGAAATAGCTGCTTTGCTGATGGTCTTAAGTAGATTTCAACAGCTTTGATGTGTTAAGTGGATTTTGCTCAAAGAAAAGGTTAGTAGTGCTTTATTTGAGAACTTGCTTCATGCACAAAGCAAACATTGCTCCTGTGAAAGAGCTCATTTTAAGCCTGGGGATGACAATGGATAAATATCAGGACAGTTGCCCTCAGTTTCACCCCAGAGGCAATGGTCAGCACTTTACAGAGCTCTCTGAAGTGCTGAGAAAGAGAAGATGCTCTTTGCCAGAAGAAGTCAGACACAGCTGTGAAGGAAGATGGAAATTCATTTCTTGGCAAACTTTATAGGTGCTAACTTTTGGTGCTTTTTTATGCTGTTTCTGTATTCATTGTTGTTATTTCTAAACTTTAAATGTACGTCCTTTTCTTTCTCTTTTTCTTCTTTGTCTGTCTCATCCTAAAATAGCCCATGAATGCACCATCCCTCCAGATTTTAGTTTTGATCATTTGATTGTTACACTGAACACTACAACACTGCAAAGTAGGACTGCCAGTATATAATAATATAGGGAATTATACTTCACTGTAGTTGAAATTTGGTTTCACTAGAAACAAGTCAGGCAAGTTTAGCTGTCCTCCTGTTAGTGATACAATCTGAATATTCTTCTGACTGAAGAATTATGTCATGCTCCTTTTCTGCAATCAGACTGCAATAAACTACTTCTGTGAGATCATTTCTCTGAATGAGCTATTTCTTATTTGGAAAAGAACTTGTGAGGTGCCCTAAAGTTCACATAGATATAAAATGGAAGCTGTATTCTACGTGCATCCTTGTTCAAACCCACAAATTACTGAAAAAATGAGCTGCAAATACCTGAGCGCTCACAGAAAACGAAGACAAACAGGAGGTTCATCGCCAGGACCCTCCAAAGAAGGCTGAATTACCTTTGTTCTGTCTCCATTCCCAGCTATGTGAGGGACTGAAATCACCTGTGATGTTTTCCAGGAGGAGGCTGCTGGAATTTATAGCAGCCTGCTATAAAGCTGTACCAGCACAGGAGACCAGCCAAAGATTTTGTGGTTGGCCAAGCTGGTGTGGGCTGAGCAGCACTAGATGAGGAGAGAGAAGGAAGAAAAAGCAACATATGCAGCTGACCTAAGGGCAGAATCTCTGTCTTCTACTAGAACTCAGCTACAACTGGAAACCAGTTGTGAGTTATGACACTGTAGTAAAAGCACAGCAATTAAGGGAGTTAATGACACTTTAGGCAAACACAGGACATAAATATTTACATATTACTTATCTTTACTGAAGAAAGTTATGATGATCTGTATGTCACATGCTGCAGGCAAAAGAGGGGGACATTTGAAACCTAAACAACAGTTAAACCCACTTTTTTAATAGGTCTCCCATAGCTGCTGAGTTTTTGCTTTATTTTGAGGACCCACAGAGCACTGTGACCATTGCCTTTTCATCTTAATGCCTAGCATTAGTCTCCTTAAAATCTGTGTTCTAGAACCAAGTAAAAGGAACTGTCTTTCAGAGGTAATGAATATGTGATCCTGAACAAAAAGCTTTAGGAGTTGCAAACCTCGTCCTCTTGGAAATTTTACCTAATTATTTAGTGGCATCAGTAAGGTGTTTGAAGGATAGCACAAGATACTGACATTAAAAATGTTGTCCTAATTTTAGTTTTTGTTTTTGTTATTTCAGGGGGCTTTGGGGGGGGAGAGGTGTTTTTTTTTTTAAATGAAAGGTTGTGATTGCCAAGCTTTGACACTTCCCCATGCTGCATCCAGGAAAGAAGAGGAAATCCTCCCTATCCGTATTCATCATCGCCCATAAAAGCCTCATCATGTTCAATTTCTTTGGCCAGGACAGACACAATTGCTGCAGTCCTGTCACACCCTGAGGAGAACAAGCAAGATTCCAAACAAACCCGTTATCCTTCAACACTTACTCTGAAATACGGACTCAACTTGTACTGCCTCCTGTACGTTCCCACATTTAGGAACACAAAAGGCACTGCCAGTCTGTCAGTGCTACACGTGTAACAATCAAATCGCACTGGGCAGATCCTGCTCCTTTCACGGAGAGCTTCCACCGAGCGCGGTCCTTGGCACAGCATCGATTTTACAGCGTGTAAACCGCGATTTACAGGAGCATCCCCTGCTGCAGCCGAGCCCGCACTCCACCGCTCCTTCTCCGTCCGGCCCCGGCCCCGTGTCATTTATCAGCACCGGTACGTGCCCGATTCCTGCTTTACCGACACTTTCCCTCATCGATCCCCCCCCTCCGGCTCCATCTCCGCCTTTCTCCCACACCGATCCCCATCTCTGAGCACGGGAGCATCGCTCTCCCTCCCTCGCAGCCCCGCGGGGCGGCTGCGGCGGGGCCGGGCCCGTGGGCACCTCCCTGCCCGCCGCGGGATGGGATGGGATGGGATGGGATGGGATGGGATGGGATGGGTTGGGATGGGATGGGATGGGATGGGATGCGA